>OMOT01060693.1:0-12583 GCA_900312575.1 Acanthochaenus luetkenii | reverse complement strand
GACACTCGGAAGTCCGTGGCGTTTTTCGCCGTGTTCGACGGCCACGGAGGCCGAGAAGCGGCACAGTTCGCGAGAGACCATCTGTGGGATCTGTTGAAGAGGCAAAGGGGCTTCTGGTCGACGGACCACAGTGAAGTGTGCGCCGCCCTTCGCAAAGGGTTCGTCGCCTGCCACCAAGCGATGTGGAAGAAGCTACGTAAGTAACTTAAGGTTACGCACACGAAGGGGCATCGTTACGTCCTGTGTGTCACAGCTAGAAACGTCCTACTGCTGATGATGTCCCGTCCTCTGCCGGCTGAACTGACCGCTTTTTGGGAGAGCTGACACCTAAAATATGACGCGGACAAAATCATTTCGACATAGCAGTGGAAGGAATTATCTTGTTTGAATCTTATGGGCGGTTTTTTAACGTCTAAACGCCACTGAACACTGTAACCTGGTTTATTCTTCGGTCGTCCTTCAGTGGCAACCTCTAGCTCAAGGGGGGCAAACCTGTTTATTTGGGGAGTGGTCTCTCCTTGAAGTTGTGGGACCTTCTAAAGACCAGTTGTCAGCGTTTCCCCCTGGTTGCGTAACAGCTCATTTGCTGAGTGCATCAATATAGCTGCTTTCAAAAGTCAAATGGTGTCTGTTCAGTTTCAACATCAGTGTTTTATAGAAGGTATTTCAACCATCCATAGGTTCATTTGACAGACATGCAGTGTATTGTTGGCTTGTTCTTCCTCTGTGTTTGGGTAAAACGCAGTATGTGGCCAAAATAGGAAATGTAATAGCCAGCTTAAAGAACCATATCTATGGCCGTTGTTCATCAATTGTTTGCACACCATGCCCCAGTGCATGACTGTCTGCAATTGGTTTAAAACATCACACCTTCTTATCTGGCTCATTGCTTTTTGTTTGCGTCTCTTGTGCACAACATCTTGTAGTCGACTCTTTCAAAAGTGAATCGTTTCTCGCATGTTCTGTGTCTCAATGGCTGCTCAAACGGCTTCTAAACCGCCTTTGTCGTTCTTTCATCGCAGTCATTGTTGTTGTCGTTGTTCTCTGAGCTATTTCCAGTTTCCCTAGGTTATGGTTACTTCTGTAATTGTCTTGTGCTCCCACTGGTGTGGAGTGTAAATCAAACATGAGTCCAGCTGGGCATTTCACTGCCTTCTTCACCAAAGTGTTGGTCATTCTAAAAAGCCCAAACTATGCTTTTGTTGGGACGGGAACCAACGTAGTTAAAGGGAAACATTGCCTTAATTCCATTAAACCATTTTACTTGTTGACAAAATCTAAAATACTCCACTCTACTGGTGTTATCTTTAATATATGTTGCAGTCTTAGAGGGCTGGAATGGCACATCTAGAGTAGTTCTCCACTATTGGGCATTTTGAGGATTATGCTTTTTTGCTTTCCTCTATCCCATTACTCTCACCACTGATACTTCCACTACCGTTCCCCTTATAACATTTTAACAAATTGATCAGCTGGTAATGTCAATCATTTAATAATATTTGTCCATCTTTTTCTCTTACAGCTGAGTGGCCAAAGACTCTTACGGGCCTGCCCAGTACATCAGGCACCACGGCCAGTGTGATTGTGATCCGGGGTGTTCACATGTACATTGCCCACGTAGGGGATTCAGCAGTGGTGGTTGGGGTGAAAGACAATGACTCTGATGTCACCCTCCGGGCACTTGAAGTCACACAAGACCATAAACCTGAACTTCCTAAAGAAAAAGAGCGGATTGAACGACTGGGTGGCAGGTGAGTTGGGGGAAAGAACTTCATATTAGTCTTAATCCATATGGGCAAACCTCGGGGTTGGGGAAAAAAATACAAATGTGAATTATGTGACAGGGTTATGTGCTCTGTCTATTGTAAAATAACCAAATGTTTTTAAATGGATGGCCAGAACCAAAATGTAACATTGGTGGTGGGACCGACTATTGGACACATTATTTTTTAAATCACCCAATTCACTATATGAAAATACAGAAGCTGCACTATTCAGCAGGCGTGTAACAGGATCAGTATCGTACAGGCTCTGATGCATGTACTCGTGGGGCTGCCCCCCCCCCCCTGCGTAGACAGGAGCTTGGGGTGCGTACTGTTGACCTGTTTGAAAATGACGAGATTGTACTAGTACCAGTAATGGACAACAAAAGCTTCATATTCCTTGCTGAGCTGACATTGAGGCACTTTATTTGGTTATTTGAGTTGAACTAACAGTTAACAGCTGACTGTACAAAAGACACCGCAAAGCAAAACAAGGATAAGTTGTCGAGTGATAATGTAGGAGCAATTAAAACAACACAAGCGCTCACCAAATGCATTGCTCTGGCTGACGAACCGTTCACTCTAGTTAAGCATTGCCAGTGTGTCTGCTGACTGTTGTAGTGTTGTAGTGGTATTCCATGCCAATTTCCCATCAGAACACTAAAACACAGCCTTGCTAAAGTTTCATGAAGAAACCGCCACAATTGTGATGTCCGTATCTCAGCGGTCACATTCACAACCGATGTTTGAACATCCGGTGTCTCTCGTATGTCCCTTGTTAACCCAACTGTGCAGTAGGTGCATAATGATTTCATTCAGCAGAGAGTGGTACCTATTACATGGGGAAAAGCAGTGTGTAGAAGCGAAGCTCTGTCTGAACGGAGCACCACATGAAACCCCCGTCAAGCTAACCCACAATCAGTCGGCTCTCATGGAGAATATGGCAGCCATCGTGACGAAGAATTGCCCGCAGAGCGTCTTTGTCTCCACTGCGGACGTGATCCCAAATGTTGCGACGTTCCAAACATCCCTTAGCGGAGAGATAGAGCAAGACCAGATAATCAAAACAATCAAGGCCGCACCCAAGACCCCACCACTATTTTGAAGTTTAAAGGCCCTCAGCTGCAATTGAACGAGAGGCTCTCGGCATACTTAGAGTTCCATTCTGCCCGACCCAAGGTAGGCTTTTGCTCTTACAAGAGTTGTCTTTTGTGTATAGGTGTGTATGTGTACTGCTGGTGTTTGCGTTGATAATGAACACAAGATGCTACTATAGCGTTCGAGAAATTGTGCTAAATCTGGTGTGCATTTAAAAGCCCAATCTGCGTTTGCTGTACAGCACCCCCATCACCCCCAATCGTCGCTCCAGCTCCTTCTGTTTTGTATATATTGGGATGTGGCTTTCGCAGTAACTAACTAACCCTGACAACACAGCCATTACACAAGTTCAGCTGCCTGCTTCACAACTTAGAATGCAGTTGATGTGAGGCATATAGTGCAAATACACACACACACCGATGTGTTGTTTGATCGGAGAGAAAGGGAAAGAGGAGCGAAATTGATGGGATGTAAAATTTAGGGGGAAATAAGGGAGAATATTGAAGTTGAGATCCTATAAGTTTATACTTGCATTTTAATGTCCTAGATTTACATTAAGGCTCTATCTGTGTGTGAGTGAGAGAGAAACATGTTGGAGACATTTCTTTACTTTTTACTGTTTACTGTTATAAGTATTGCATCTTCTCCAACCCAGATACTGTGAGATAGGCCAAGAAAAGGGAGGACAGGAATATACAAGGGATACACCATGGAGGACTTCGGGGAACCAGCTGCACTATGTTCATAATTTTAGCAGCCAAACATTGTTCGATGGCAATTTTTTGACCAAATGGTAGAGTGTGCAACGACAACATTTAGCATTGGTTCTGCGGCAGAACAGATGGCACAAAGGTTCCTCTCTGCTCAATTTAGCAATGGGTAAATGTGTTCTATTTGATGATAAATTCAACGATTGTTCCATTTAATGAAAAATAAAATCTAGATGTTGAAAATGGCTTGTGCAATGATGTGGTTATTAAAGGAATAGTTCACCCAAAATTGCTATTTTTGTCATTTACTCTCCTTCATGTCAGTCAAAACACCGGTGAAGTTTGTATGTCCACATAACATACAGAAAGTTAGCTAGCATAGTGACCTTTCCCCATTTCCTAATTTTATACTCTTACGCAGATGTCTGCGTCACTCAAACAGAGACAGCTCTGAAAGAACAGTTTCTCATCTCCATCGAAATAGTCTTTTTTCTTATTTGTTTGAAAGTGAGGTAAGTAAGCTGTCAGTGTTATAAGTCAGTTGGAGCAGAGCTCTTTCTGTTTGTGTGACTTGGACCACTGCGTAGGAGTGAAAACACGGAAAGCCTTAAAGTATTCATAGTTGTTTTTTCGTTTTGTTTTTCCAAATTGGACTGAAGTGTGATTTTGCTCTAGTAATCTATTTAAAATAATATTTTGGGGGGTTCATTTCTGCATTTTGTACATTGCAAGCCATTTAGTGTTCAATTAGGACATGAATATTCACATCAAGAAGGCATATTTTTCATGCACTGTCACTGTTGACATGATTAGATTAATTAAAGTGATACAATAATGTTTAATCCATGGCAGCTACACATTCTGCACCTCTTTTACCACATAAAAGACGGTGGATGCATTTAGTATTTCCACAGTTTTTAAAAGGTTATATCTCAATTCAGAAATATTACATTAAGCATGAATCCTGGTATTCTGTGACGATTAATCACGGCAAAATTGTTTGGACTTTGTTTTGCTTTATTTTCAGGCTGACTTAAAGCTGTATGTGATTACTTTTTTGTGGTAAAACATTCACTTTAAACTTATCACATAGAGCTTTAAAAACGTACCTTTGCATTGAAATTTGTTGTGTTATTCTTGTGTAACTAGTGTAATGAAGAAGTCTGGGGTGAACCGGGTTGTGTGGAAGAGACCCAGGCTGACCCACAATGGCCCTGTAAGGAGAAGTACTGTCATTGACCAGATCCCCTTCCTGGCTGTGGCCCGAGCCCTAGGTATACAGAGCACCCCTTTCACTGGGATTGGTGTGCACAGAATTAGACTGCATACTGGCCATACATATGTATTATTCGTCCAATAATAATATATTTTTCTTTACTCTTGGAAGGTGATCTCTGGAGCTATGATTTCTACAGTGGGGAGTTTGTGGTTTCCCCAGAGCCTGATACCACTGTGGTGACCCTTGACCCCAAGCGGCATCGCTACATCATTCTTGGTAGTGATGGGCTATGGAACATGATGCCACCTAAGGATGCTGTCAATATGTGTCATAGCCATGACAAAATGGTGGTGCGTGGTCTTGCAAAAAATGTTGTTCATGAAATTCAACTACCATCCATTCTTATGAGTTTGAGCAATGGTTGCCCAATTAATCATGTATTTTTGTGTCGCAACTTTTAGTTTCTGCAATTAAAAACTGTTGGGATGTTGGCTATAGTGAAAGATTTAATTTAATTTAGAATGTCCATTTAGGTTGAAAATATTTAAGATTTTGATAAAAAGAGATAAAATATATGTTTTAAATGCAACAAAAAACATTTGTTCACCAATATCCCAAAATATAATTATTTTGGCCATGGTTTTGCAGCCATTGTTTGAGCATAGATGGGATGAGTTTTACAGCATTGCAATTCCAACAAGGTTTTATTTACAATAAATTATCATTGTCCTTCTGCTGTTTGATTTCTCTAAGGGACCAAAGGGAATGTCCTGTGCCACCCGGTTGGGATGCACAGCCCTTTTGTTTTGGAAAGAACGCATGCTTCGTGCAGACAACACAACAGTTATTGTCCTGGCCCTGCAGGAGTGTGGGGGTTCGCCTATTCCTATGCATCGAGATGAGATTGTTGTTGACATGGCTACGGGAATTGATCATGTTCCCTATCCAGGAACTCCTTACAATACATGTAAGGATGTAAAGGTTAGTGCCACTGCCTTGTTGCGTCCCCCTTTTGGAGTATATCATCAGGATCCACCATATAGCATAATGACAGATATTTTCCAAATGCAGAATCGGTCACCGTTGACTTTCGCTGTCAGAAGAAATACCTCAACACCACTCTTGCAATGGAACAATATACCAAATGTATTTGGTATATTTAGGTGTATTGTCCCTTTTTATATTAGCTGCTTAGACACAAATAGCTGTATGACGGAAGGTCACACCAGTGATTTACATTAGCTGACCATGAGTTTACCAAGTCACTTTTTGTTTTCGGGGCCAACAGGCGGAGGAGGAGGATGGCATGTTTTATGAAGAAGATGAGATATATGGAGAAGAACATGAGGAATGGACATGCCTGGAGTGGTAGTGAGGTGACTGCTCAGTAAATGAAAATGTGTTGGCAGCCAATGAACTAACCCAATTGACTAATTAGCTGAATAGTTGATCATGGCCAGGCTCCTCTTGTTGAACCTGTTGGCAAAAAAAACAAAAACAAATTATCAGGTATTTGGAGATCAAGTTTGTTAATGTAGAAATAATAAATTACTTTACAGTTAATTATAGCTGATTAGTCTTGTCTATTTGGGAGGGTTATTATTATTAGCTGCAGTAGTAGTATTCTACTCTGATTGAGAAAATGTTGCCCATAAACGGTAGATTTATAACAGCTAATTGAGCTGGAGGTGGCCTCTGTCTTTAAATGTTTACCATTTTCTTCTTGTAATATCCAAGTAATTTATGAAACATTGGATAACCTGTTCACAACTAAATTACTGTCTTTTAGAAGACCTTATTATTATCATCAGTGCCACCTGACACCTTCTTCTCACTTCATAGTTAAAAGTCTGAACGCATGATGTTGTGTCACAGGCACCAGTATAAGGAATTTAGTTGAATATTTAATTCTCAGCAACTGGGAGGTGGGTGGAGCAAATGCCTGGCCAAAGTGGCCACAGTTGAGGTAGTAGCAACACATTAACATCGCATTTAATTCTGCGCTTAAACATTGATCAATATTTCCACTGTTGTGTACCTTGCCGTTCATGGCATTTTTTGAGACAATGAAATGACTAGATTGTTTTGTAATGGCCTGGGTGGCTCAGTTGGCTAAGGTGCGTACCATGTAACGGTGGCATCCTGGGTTCAAATCCAGCCTGGGACCTTGTCGCATGTCATCCCCCTCTCTCCTCTTTCCTGTCTCTGCACTGTACTGTCCAATAAAGCAAGTGCCATAAAAAACAAACGAACAAGAAAACATATGGCCGTACCGTATTTACTGATCCCTGACCAAAGGCAACATTCATGACCAGCTAGCTCACAGTTCACATGGGACTAGGAAACCTTTGTTACAGAGTCTCTACCAAAAGTTTAGTTATTTACCATGGAAGTAAAGTCTACTTTACATAAGTGTCTCATGTTGTTAATGGGATTGTAGTAGTTTTGATCCAGGTCTGTCCCATGGGTGTTGCCAGAGAAAGATATTGCAAAGGAAATTGTTCATTAACACCACAGTGTCTTACATTCAGTCTTTCAATATGTCAAGAAGATGGTAGCACTGTTGAGTGATGACTGCTTTTCACTGTTTTTCATAAATGACTGGGATGTTGACTGAACAAATGGCATAAAGTAAGATTTTTGCATACTTTATCTTCATAAATTCTGTGCACTCATCTGTAACTTTAGTGAGAGAGTAACTGAAGAGTAGGTACATTTCTTTTCCATAATCCTTTTAAGAGGAGAGGGATTTTCCTTTGGGAGGAGAAGATGACTTTGACCTTTCTCCTATTGTCTCTGTGATGCAGTGGTGCTTTTGATAATGTTGTAGAAAATACAAATAAAAACCTATGAAGAGATACAAGCCAGCTAGAGAGACAGCTTCGAGCCCGTTTCCAGTTTATCAGTTTTACATGACCCAGATTGCTCCTTCTTTAATTTGACAGTCACATATGCATTTTCTGTCTGTAGACTATCCACGTTGTCACTTGTGCATGCAGCCTGCCTAAAACCCACTGTAGAACTATTTATGCCCCCCTTAATTCAAGTCTCTGCCTATTTGTAAAATATTTATAGCCTTCATCTGTACATGTAAAAAAATTGTGACTGATTCAGTGGCAAGTTGAAGTTCACTTTTTCGTTTGATTCCAGAACAACAAATAACAGACAATTGTTTGATTTGCTTTTTTCCCCAGCAGAGCCATGCAGTGGATGCTCCCTCCCCATCCAGTGAATGCACCGCAACTCTGGAGCGGAGGAATGGGTTGTGTGGAGCCGCCCTCTGTGCCACCTCACAGCTTTCACCTGACGTTGATGCTCTGAAGGCCATGCCGTCCCGCTCAGACGGTCCCGTGAATGTTTTTGAAAATGAGGACTCGATTCGATTGGACTCCGCCACACCTACTCCTCTGTCAAAGAGGCCTCGTCGTTTGCCGCCCGGTTCCCCCGAGCTCAGAACTCCTCTCCGCCGTCTCGGTCGGCCCCCTAACAAAAGTTTGCCCCGCAGGACGCCACATAGCAGAGCAAATGGTGGTCAAACCCGTCTGAGGCGTGCTCAAAAGAGACTGAAAGGCTCCTCCGATGTACGCGATGTCCTACCACAGCGCCACAAAGCTGCCTTGTGTGTGTGCTGAATCTTGTCTCGCAGAAACAGTGTAATTACCATGAGACTAGGACGAAGATCTGCGTCAGTTTGCCTAAAAATGCGTCATGTACCCGACGTGCCACAGGCCTATTCATAGATTATACTTCTTTTTTGTTCTTTCTTTGACTTTTTTTTACTTTTGTAATTGTAAATACTGAGAATGTAAATGTGTTGTCATCTGGACTCTAATTCATTATAATGATTTCAATTTTTTTTGCCACCCCACCCCCTCTTTAAATTGTAGTTTTGGGGAGTAAAAGTGTGAAAGATTTTAGAAATATTAAATCTACGCAATCTATTTTCATACCTATAAGTATTTCCAAAGGACTTATTTTCAACGTGTTAAATCACTGCAATCTGAGATCACTTACGGTCACCCATTAGTTTAGAGTTTGGATCTATTCTAGATTTGTTTTGACATGCGTGGGTCCCATAACATGTCAGTCTTTCCTTGATTGGGTTTAAAACCTCAGACCAATTGTTTGCGATCTTTCTCTTTGGCCGAGATGTGCTAGTATGCCATTGCTAGGGAGTTCTTACTCAGAGAGTGTTGTGGTATAATGGGGAAAAAAGGGGATGCATCGGTGGTTAGTGTGGTGTTTCCATCTCATGTCATTGATATTGTTTTTGTTTTTTTAATTCTTAAGCTACATGCTCAGCTGCTATAGAAGCCCTCGGCAGTGATTATACAGCCCAAAATGTTTCACAAATGCCAAATTGGTGTTACAATTTGAAAAGCAATGGTCTGATGTTAGAATGGCCTGTTAAGAATGCTGGTATTGTTTTTGTTTTCTATGCGTCTTTCCTAATGGCCATGTATGTATGTGTCATTATGATCACAATTGATACCAGTCAAAGTGTTTTATTTATCAAGTGCACCGTATAACAAGGACATTCTGAGCAGTGAAATTCTTAGGACATGGCAAGCAACAACTACGCAGTAGGCATTAAAATAAATATCAATAGTTAAAAGGATCACAAATAAGGGCAATTGGTATTTCTGGTGTATTAGCTTGCCAAGAGGTGACAATGGCACTTTCATTTTCAGTGGTCACGTCACTACCGTTCCTGGCATTTCCATTCATCTATCCAATTGTACAATCAACCATTGGAGTGTATTTGTTGAAATGGTAGAACCAGAGTTATATGTTTTAATAGGTGTATATTTGAGAAAAGTCTGGAATGTCCACTAATCATAAAAGCTGATATTTTATTGGTATTACACTTCAGTTCATTTTATGCTCATTCACTGGGTAGTAACAGCCATTTAAATATGTCTTCCTCTTTGTTCTCATACTTGTACACTATATTGTTTACATCCATAGCCTCACATGAACACTGGACCCATGGCAAACAAGTGCTCGATTTGTTGATTATTGTAAATTATAATGAAATTCCCAAGTGAGTGAGCACAGTTTTAACCCGTACTGATGTGGCAGCCCAGTTGTTGTTCTAGTTGATCCTTCTTCGTGCATAAGGCAGTCTTGGTTGCCTTAGCATGAATGAGTCAGAGGTGCTATTCACATTTGTAAGATTTTCGGACCCAAACGGATAATAAGCATCTCTAAAATATGCCACTGTAACAATAGCTGTGGCCCAACATCAACCATGAACTCATGCACTTTCTGTCGTACAGCACCACATCTGTGCTTTATATACACCGACACCGTTGTACCATTGACACTGCTGAGCGTTAACTTCCATATGGTTAATGTTTTCCAATTATTTGTACAGTACGTTATTATGCAATAGTACGTTTGTGCAGTACATTATTATACAGAACAGTAATTAGGTTTTTATTGAGTCTGGCATGCTCAGATCTACTCTGTGTGTTGTAAAGTGTCCAGAGGTGATAGATGTTAATGGACATACAGTATGTGTTTTGAAAATTACATCATAATTTATGGCTTTACATCCGCTACACCCAGTTTTCAGCCTGGGTCAGGACTAACCGTATTAGCTGCATACCTTGAAAGTGATTGGATATCTGTGTGTGTTGTAATAAAGTTTTCCTTTTTCAATTGGTGTTGTCATGCCATTGGTTTCTGGCAATGTTTGCAGAACAACAAATTGGTATCCAAGGACTGGGATGACTACTCAAAATGATTTACATCAATTAGTAATTTTAGCTTCTTTCTGTTGACGAAGCAAAGTTGCCGATTGGCTATATGCAGAACAGTCAATAGTGCTGTATATTGCCTATAGCTGCACTCTAGTTTGAACATGTGTTACTGCAGAAATTACATTTTCACTTAAGGCTGTCTTTCGTTTTGCAGGGTGTTTTGGTAGTTCATCCAGTAGATGGCAGTAATGTAAAGGGATTAAACAGCTGTATCTTGGCACAGACCTTGTTACATGTTTTATTAATTCATCAGAAAATGTAGCGTGTAATTTAAATCAACACAAATTTGTGTTTATTCAAAGGACCATGAAATTTACAATGATTATTCTTCAATAACCCGGAAGGCAAAGTGCATCCGGAGTGAGATGGGGTAGAAGTAACTTCTATGCAACAGGGTTTGATGGAAATTGTGATTTTAATTTTGAGAGACTCTAGCACTAACAATATCACTGGTGTGAGATGGAGGCTACCAATCATCTCCATCATTGTCTCATTTGCTTATGGTACCTGTACCAAGGAGTCACAAGTCATTTGACAATAATATATTGATGTTTAAAAATGCAACACATAACACCTTTAATTATACTAAGTAGTTGTTCAACAAAGCGTCTCTTGCCTATTTTCTGCATCTCAGCAGACTATGTAACCCTAACCCTAAAATTAACCCTAACCCAAACATTAGCCTAAATATCTATAGATTACTTTTTGTGACACATTATAGTTCCAAGTTCATTTTATTTACATAGCCCTTTATCACAAGCAAGTCTCAATGGGCTTTACAGAAAATGAGCCAAACTAGATCTACCTGAACAACAATCAATGGAATTACAGAATAGTGTAAAGACAAACAGGGAAACAGAACAGAGCATAAGACACACAATATAACAGGACAAAGCAAGTCTACCTATTCTACAAGGCTTAAACTACCCGGCACCACCAGCCTTAGACCCTCGAGGCCGCAAGGAAAAACTCCCAAGAAAACCTTATTAGGTGAAAAAATTGACGAAACCGTGGGTGGGCCAAGTCAAAGAGGAATCCCCCACCAGGACAGCTGAGTCGGGGACAGGTGCCGGGACAAACGGTGAAGTGGACAGTGATCTAGGCAGTGACAGTGACATGGGGAACAGATCAGGCGATAGAGGCGGAGAGATGGGGCCACGGTTGGCGACGATGTCCACAGAAACGGGGGCAGTGCATGCAAATTTACAGCCAGGCAGTAACAGCATCAGGGATGGGACAGTGGCCAGCAGCACTAACGACAGTAGGGGAAAGAGGCAGCACCCGTGTCCACTGCCTGGTAGAAGCCTTGCACAGGTGTCTGAGAAAGAGGAAGGAAGGACAGAGACAGACAGACACACACTGGCCACCACTGATGACAGTAGGAGCCGGGGCAGCGTTCGGTACTGGTAGGGTTACAATGGGATCTTAAAAGGTGTTGGTGAAGCTCATGCTCCAAAGCAGAGATCTGACATCATATCTCTCTCCTTCTCTACAACACACACACACACACACACACATAAACACTCACTGTACACGTTACGATACGCTCTTGGCCTCGCGTCTTACCCCGCGGAGTGCCACATACAATTTTGAGGATGAAATTAGACTGTTGTTCATCTGGCACCTTCAGGCTCTTAGTGTGGACAGGAGCAGTGCGAGCCGTGAGTGTGAGAGTGTCTGGGCCATCGGTGGAGCTCGTCTAACTCCGCTTCCCCCTCTCCTCCGAGAGCATCAGTAGTGGTTCAGACGGGCCTGTAATGGCCCTCTGCCACTCTTGGGAGGCTCTGGAGTAACTGCTACGAGGAGAACAGACGCCTATCGATGATGGGAGATGACAAGCCCTCACTTTTCTCCCCTTGACGCTGGCTCCAAGAGGCCACTGCAGGTCTTCTTTCTGGTCTGTTTGAGAGGTAAGACCGTTCCCCTGATCCAGCGGGGAGCAGAGGATGTGGTTGGATTGGCACTCCTGGTGGGATCCTGGTGGGATCCTGGTGGGATCCTGGTTGATCACGTTCCCCTAATGCAGCG
>OMOT01060689.1:0-11251 GCA_900312575.1 Acanthochaenus luetkenii | reverse complement strand
GTGTGAAAAAGTGTGTGTGTGTGTGTGTGTGTGTGTGTGTGTGTGTGTGTGTGTGTGTGTGTGTGTCCTGTGCAGCTGTCCGGGGCCCGAGAGACAGAGCTGAGGGAGGAGGTGGTGTCACTACAGCAAGAGAACAAGGAGCTACAATACAACATTTATCTGCTGGAGGAGGATAACCAGACTCTGAGAGAGGAAACACAGCACCTTAGAGGTCAGAGACAATGGACCATGGAGTCCTGGTCATTTTCTTCATCCCCCCACAAAGGGTCAAGATTAAGGGTTAGGGAAACTGAACCCCAGTCAGCCCTTAAGCAATCTCCAACGCAATAGTCTATACAATTCTGGACTAAACACTGAGTAACCCTTTAGTAACATACATGCTGTAAAGAAGACATGGATGATTTATGTCATCGTAGTGGAAATTGCTTTTCGATGTGAGCGAATAAAGAGTCCCACTTGTCCTAATTTACAGATGGCAGCACGGAGAGCCAGGACTTCACGGTACAGGTGTGTCTGCCATCAGAGGACGCAGAAGCACACCAGGCTGTGGAGGAGCAGCTCCGTCACACTCAGGACAGACTCCATCTGAAGGAGAGAGAGGTGAGGGAGAGGTCTCAACCCGCTGCTGAAGTGCACTGTAGCATACTCACAACGTACTACCGTCAGAAATCAGATATTCATCAATTCACACGAGTAGGTGAGGCAGAAAATAATGTCTCAAATGAACCGAATAAGCCCCCTCGTGTTCAAGTGTCGTGCACCGAGACTGATGTGTGTGTGTGTGTGTGTGTGTGTGTGTGTGTGTGTGTGTGTGTGTGTGTGTCTGCACAGTGTGAGGAGCTGCAGACAGAGCTGGATGCCATGGAGCAGGAGTATCAGTCCAGCCAGGCCCGGCTGACGCAGTGCAGGGACGAGCTCCGGCAACTCAGCCATCGCCGCAGCAGCAGGGTGAGCAGTGTGTGTGTGTGTACAGTGTGTGAGAGTGTTAGAGTCCCTTAATGTCCTAGCTCACAGTGACATGTATTTTCTTGCCCTTACATTGTCAGCCCATTATGATAATTGGTTTATGATACTTCCTGGACTCTTATCTGCAACAATATGTGTTTTGCTCTTTGTCACATTTTATCATGAAATCTGAGCTGCAATCAACACCAGAGCAGCAAACAATGCGATGCTTATATGCACATTATGTTTTCCTTTTCTGTGTAGAGGCTGTGTGGCTCCTGGTGGAGGGTGTGCGTGTTCCCCGTTCTACTCCTGGCTGTAGTAGGGGTTGCCATGTTGTGGCTGTGGCATCCCCCTTTCAGGGAGCAATTCGAAGACATAAAGACACGCATTGAAGACTATCTCATGGAAGTGGCTTCTCCACACTCGGGGTGTTTCAGACCAATTTGAAAACATCACTGCTCAGGGATATTAGTTTTCAATAGCCATGTTTTGCCGTTGTTGTGAAAATAAGATTTTTCCAGGGTGTAGTTTATTTATTTGTGTGTTTGTATTTTAAAACCATGATGTGATATTCCACACATTCCTAAATAACTGTAATTTTATTTAGAATTTGAATAAAGTGTGTGACATGTGAGATAATATTGTACTGAAGTGCGTAGGATTATCTGCAGCACATTCAAATACAAATGAACACAGTACATTGACCAAAAATACAACAATGTATTGGTCAGTTACCTCTTTTTGTAATGAAAATGGAAAGATGCAAAAGGCCCTGTTAACCCACAAGTTGGTTGATGAACAATGGCATTTTGAGAAACGTTTGGCTGTGGTAGCGCTGGAACTAGCATTGGTGCTGTTGGGGAAATACAGTTGAATAAACGGGGAAATATCTGGTGTCTTTCACAACATCAAACTAGTTATGGCTACTGTGTCATGCTGCTATGGGTTGTGTCTAATGCTACAAATGTATTTAACCTGAGATCTCCCGTGAGGAGTCCTAATCCAAGTTGGTAGCTTGGCCTCATGGCGTCTTATTGTGCATTTAGAAATGAAGATTCCCGCCCACAAACTTCACCTCTGCTGTGTCTTTTTATTTCCTGTTGACGTTTCGGTACGAGACCTTTATGAAGACATTTCTCATGGCGTATATTAGTGTACCTTTAACACAGAACACAAGGGGCACTCGCCGACAGGGAGACAATTATACATGTCACATCGAAGATCTTGCACATGCCTACACATGGGTCTCCAAAGACGTCATTTGCTGCCCGACCTACACATTGTTGGCCCCCTACCGTCACAGCTTGATGGATCAAAGAGAGGAAGCAATTCATCATCCACTCACAGACGTTCACTGCCCTTTGGGAGAGACCTCTTCAAAACGTCCATACAATAAACCTGTGTACCGTCATCTCAGTTGAACTGGGCTCGTTGCATCAGTAATGTAATATATCGAACAGAAACTGCCTGAGCCACAGAACTAACCACAGAGGAGTGGCAACACATTTCCTGAGTAGAAAGACTGACTGCAGAGAGAGAAATGTAATATGTTTTTTTTTTTTAACGGTTTCCTACCAAAGGGGCAGGATAACATTCAAACAAATAAGACAATTGTGCAATATTTAGAATGTAATGATTTGACATATTAGGGTCAATCAATATTTTCTTTGTTTAGTAAGGTCCAGGCCGGCGGATGAAGTTCGTGCATAAAAACGTGAGTTGTCACAGTTATCTCTCTGAAGACCTTTGATTATGGCTTTATCCGCGAAAAATCACATTTTGTCCACAAACCAACATACACATACTTACTGATTTAAAAAAAAGGTGGTGATGTAAAACTTTAACCTGAAATAATTTACCCTGTTAATAATTAAAACTAAATCAGAATTTGTGGACGATGTTGATGATAATTTTCATGTCAAATGCCTCCAGTTCCACCTCTTCCACAGGAACGTTTAGCTGAGTGATGTACTGCTGCTATGTGGTAGCTACTAGCTGCTCTTCTCCATGGTCAGCTGACATACAGGGAATTCTGTTTTTTTTTTTAAGTGAATGAAACTGACACAGACGTCACATGGCACCATCTATTGTTTGATCACGCTCAAACTTGGAGGCAAAACACACTCACAGCTGACCTTTCTGAGTGGGATGGAGCCCATTGTTCATTGTATTCAGTGGTTTTAACTGTTCCAGATAAAGCTCCATTCTCTGAGCGTACTGACACAGCATATCCACCACACAGATCCACGGCCCCAGTCTTTCACCCAGGTTTACCTGTATGCTCCCCAAAACGATCACAGGCCATTCAAGAGATGGACCTTCGCTGGACTGAGGTCAATCTCCCTGGGAAACTAGCACTGAAGGTAAGAGGCCTCAAAGCCATGGATGTGAACAACATCTTGTTGATATAACGTGTCTAATGCCAAATGGCTCATGCAGGCGCAGATGAGCTAAAAGGTTTCTGTCACATATTTCACAATATCTAAAAAGAGGATCTTGCTAAACTTTTTTTTTTTTTAAACTTACAGATAATCCTCTGCAAGATGAGGACTCCGGTACTCCTGCTGTGTTTTGTGGGGCTGTGCATGTTGAACATCGCGCTTTCTCTGAAAATATGCGCTTTCAATGTTCAGAGCTTTGGGGAAGCGAAGGCAAACAACAAGAAGGTTATGGGGATTCTACTAAAGGTACTACAAGTCCAGTCTACGTGATGATTTTTAACCGGAACTATGACAACGTCCACGCAGAAGCAGACAGTTGATTCGTCTTTGTGTTTTTTCATTCCCAAGATCCTTTCTCGGTGTGACTTGTGTCTTATTCAGGAGGTCAGAGACTCTAAAGGAGAAGCCATACCAACTCTGGTTAAGGATCTCAACAGGTACAAGCTTTTGTGAACTTTTTAGGGCAGAAGTTGCGAATCTGAAAAAGGTCTCGGGGCGAAGACCAGTTGAATTGATGTCACATACAACAGAGAGTAGCGTCCCATCAACAACTTGAACTGTATTGTTGTGATATTTGTATCGTTATCACCAGATTTGACAAATCCAACTCGTATTCCTATTTGGAGAGCGAGAGGCTGGGGAGGAAGAGCTACAAGGAGCAATATGTCTACATTTACAGGTCAAAAAGGAAACTTCTTGCACACTTGGGTGAAGAATAAAAAGCCAATAAAAACCAACGTGTTGCTCAACATGACATCACTCGTTCCCTCTTCTCCTCATCTCCAGAGACAATGTACTGCAGGTCAAAGAGCATTATCAGTATCCTAAACCGGAGGGGGAAGGGACCAACGAAACCGACGTTTTCTCCAGAGAGCCTTTCATCGTCCGCTTTCACTCCCCTACTACCGGTGAGAACAAATAGATAACATAGCATAACAAAATTATGACACTGTCATTCAAGATGTGTCATAAATGTCCTCTTTTGCAGCGGTGAAGGATTTTGTCCTGATTGGCCAGCACACCTGCCCCAAAACAGCCATGAAGGAGATCGATGAACTGTACACTGTCTTCAAAGGAATTTACAAGAAGTGGAAGACTGATGTGGGTTGACTGTCACGTTTTCATCAACATCGTAACATTAGTCAATGTTCACCAGCTTAGCCTCACGTTGGGTTTCTCTTCCACGTGTGATGGGATTTGTCAGTAATTTTGATCTTTTCACTTCCTCTGATTTGCCTAGAATGTGGTGATCTTAGGGGACCTCAACGCTGGTTGCAGCTACATCACCATCAAGGGCTGGAGAGCTGTCCGTTTGAGGAGTGACCCCAAATTCCGCTGGCTAATTGGAGATGAGCAAGATACTACCGTCCGTGAGAAAACACACTGTGCTTATGACAGGTCAGTGACGGTTGCCATCCTCATGAGACTTGACTAAATGTGATTCAATCTGGCTAGTCCTGTGCGGCCACGACGTTACCACAGTAGATGTCGACAATTAGTAGTGCAGATGCAGTTGTAAGAACATCACCCTGTAATTGCTGTTCGCTACGTGTATCCAACGTGTCAGAGAAGGTCAGACAATACTGTACGTCTTCCACATATTCACCCCAAAAACAGGATAGTTGTCCACGGGCGTGAGATCATCTCCAGTATAGTGCCAGGTTCAGCTAAACCGTTCAACTTTAAAGAGAAGTTCCATCTGACTGAGGAGGAGGTAAACTTTCCAAACATGTACTGTTCTTATACAATCACCACATGTTCAGCTCACTTTGAGTTCCGTGTGATGTTTCTTCGATACGAACATGAACATTAACCTCGTTCATTTTACGGCCTTTTAGGCTCTGGAGGTGAGCGATCACTTCCCAGTCGAAGTTGACCTGAAACCCAAGCACCGCTACCTCCTCCGCCATGAGCTGTAGACCACTCAGGACAACTCAATCATCAACAAACCACGACATCGTGATTTTAACTGTAGTTTCACTGGATTTTAGCGGTTTTCAAATATGTATTTCATGAATATTTACTCAGCATTATGTCTCTTTTAAAATGACACTAACTGTCGTCGTAGATGCCAATAAACATGAGTTGTGGAACATGAAGGAAGTGGGTGTTTGACTGCTGGGGGTTTATGTTGTGCATCTGAAACCAAAACCACATCAAAGCTGACATCATTTCATGATTCTTTTGGAGGTACGTTTCCTGCAGCAACAGTAAACTAAATTACTTTTCTGATTTGACTTTTTGAACATCTTTTAAATCATATTCAGTTGTTCAGTGGGCCGACATAATATCTATATTACGCAATTCTCTGTAACTAGTTATATTATGTTTAATGTGTGATTCATGCACCTTCTTTTTGAAAGGAAACCACTTGCAGCAGCAACAAACGACACTTTGCTCTCTCTCTTCCTCTCTCTTGCAGCCGAGGAGAACATCTGAGGCGGTGTCTCAAATGATACGTGGTGTCTTCGGCGATGCATGAATGTTTGTCTAGATAAAACTCTTCTATAAAGTATTGCCTTACCTGTTACATTTAGCTAATGAAGATGGAAGAAAGAGTTGCTGATCTGCTTTCTGATGCATTTTCAGGTAAGAAATATGTCTTGTATCTTTTCACTGCAGGCTCAATTTGTTGCGTTTGGTTTTGGATTGTGATTTTTTTTACAGTTTACTGAAGTATTAAATTAGCTAATTATTGTTGCTACAGAAACATCTCTTCCATCATTCCCTGATGGAGGGTTGGACTTTGAGAGTTTATATTTTGATGACAAGTTTGAGGAGGACAAGACAAGCAGCTCTCATGAAAACTTACCAATTCCAACAGAGGAAAATGGAGCTCTGCACCAGGAAGCAACTGGCCAAACTAGAGTTTTGTCTAGCTTTGAAACCAGTGATATAAATATGGCTGAAAATGATGATGAGCAGGAGACTAATTCTAAAAAGGAAGACGAAGATTTCACTAGTACAAGGGCCAATGACATGAACATGGTCAAAACACCAGAGGAGCATTATGGAAGCTCAGACGGAGATTCTGAACGGGATGGTTCTGTCTCTGGAGAAGATGAAGAGGTTGAGGAAGAGGATATGGGAACAGGAAAGAAACCAGGGGATTGGTTGATGAATGTTCACTGTGGCGAGGAGTTCTGCGATGGAGATAAAGAGGACAGGATATTTGCTAAGGGACAACCTCTGGCCCCGGAGGGCACTGAAAACCCTCAAGTTAGAAACGAGGAGCACGGTGAGAGTGAGAGTGACGAGGATGTGTCCTATTTTGGGAGAGTCCCTAAACGTGGCAGTGGGATGATTATAAAAGGTGATGGGATTGAAGAGGAAAGAAGAGAAGAAGAAGAAAGGTTTGAGGATTCATCTCATACAGAGTGTGAAGGCATGGAAATCGAAAAGGATCAAGGCAAAGAAGGGGATTTACTCAACCAGTATTTCCCCCTGGAGGATGAAGATCACTATGGAGATGGGGCTGTGGAAGACACCTTTGAGTTTCCTGAAATATTAATGCAAAATCTGCAGGATCTTATTGCTGATGATGATACTGAAGAAGATGTTGTACACAAAATGAAGGATTTCTCAGAGGATGAGCACCAAGAGGCAGGCGAGAGCTTTGCAGATTATCCTTCAGACTTTTCTTCATGCGAAACTATGGAAGACGGAGGAATAAATCAAGAAAGTAAATACAAATTGAATATCTTGCCTTGTACCTCTGACAGTGGTTCGAACATAAAACAGAGCACCAACCTGGAAAGAGGTGTGACAGATATCACATGGATGGGAAGTGCTGTAGACACCGATGAGAAGGAAGACCAGGATCTGGATCCTGGACGGATAGGGATAGATGTCTATATGGAGATCACAGGTCTGGATTTGGCGACTGGCGGAATAGACAAGGGAGGAAAAATAGAAATGATCAAACATGCATTGGGCGGTGCAGCTGTGGAAGGCCGTGTTGACGGAAATGAAACAGGTGAACATATGTGCCTGGATGCAACGGATAATACCAATGCTGAAGAAGAGGAGGGGCAAAATGGGGCAACAAAATCAACGCTCAATTTGTCTCAATATCAATATACCAGTGAAGCCGACACATGCATGAGACAACGTCCATTTGAGAGGGACACGTATAGTTCCAGTGATGATGAGATCCAGGTGAGGAGGAGTGACGAGGACTACACAGATAATAAGGAGGACGCTCAACCTCAGAGTGAGAGCAGAGCAGCGTTTTCCGACGCGTCGACAACTGGGGCCCTTTTGTCCAGAGATCTGTCATCAAACGCAGAAGACACAGACGAAGAAGAAACATTGCCCTTGGACGTGCCTATAGACATCCATTCAGTAGTACAGCTAGGGGATGACACAACCATACGCCCGTCTAACCAGGGATCCGTGGATGATAGCTTCTTTTTCAACGACGAATATGAGGCCTGGAGAATCGCTGAGCCAGGAGAGTTTGGAGATGACGAGTATGAAGAAGAGAGGAATTGGGAGCAAGAGACGGAGAGAATCCAGGCTTTCTACAAGTTTTACAACGACGGCGAAGGGGACGGTGGTAAAGAAGGTGAGTGTGGTGGAGGACAAGGGCTATAAAGTTCATCAATGACAATAAGTTCATTCATATTTTCAAAGTGTTGTATGTATTTTACAATTCACGAAAGGTTCCAGAGCATCCATTTGATATTGTTCATGATATTGTACATTATTACAGGGAGGAAGATAAAAGTTCAGTTTTGTACAGATCCATTGTCTCAAGTCGTTCACTATGACACTGACAGGTAAGTGGAATTCTTAGTAGGCAGGAAACCATCCTTTGTTTTCTGTGAAAAATAATCTATGCTGTGGCAGATCATTGATCCGACCAAAAACTAAGAGTGTTTCCTCCTTTCCCAGCAGCAACAGAGTCACTCAACAGTTCCACAGATGGGGAAGAAGACCTGAGCTCTGCAGAGACATCTACAGTAAGAATGTGAACACGCACACGCACACACACACACACACACACAATATGGTTTAATTGCTTTACCTTTTTCAGGAGCTGAGGGGGTCCAAGACCCTGAAAATGAACTCTGCTCCTCCTCCCCCACACAATCTATTGCCAGAGAACGTGCCAGATCTCAGCAACACACAGAAAACACATACCAGATACACAAGGTGTGTACTTACTGGCCCTTATTGCACAAAAATCTGTTTTGTACTCATGTTTCAGTCTTCGAATCACAATTGCCTGCTATTGTTTTTACCTCTGTGTCATTGTCACTGCAGTGTCTTGGCGTGTTCAAGTTGATACTGAAGCTGGGTCTGGTGATACTGATGGGATTGCTGATGTTCTGGTGGGCCACTGACCAACTGGACTGGCTTGACCAAGTTGCCTTCTTTTAGGGCTAAAGCTCATGTGCTCATTGAAACACGTTTTGACGCTTATAGATGATGAAAAGAAAATCAGAAATGGCCAAAATAGATTGATAAAAATACGATGTAAAGCGCTATGCAAAGGCTTGTGTCTGTAAATTGCAATTTTGCGCATAATAAAAGGTTTATCCTCGGTTGAAGTGATGCTGCCTCGTTTGTTTAAACCACAGATATGTAGTGTCACTCTTTCATAAATAATGATGTGAATTGGGATTAGCTCAATTAATCCCTTTAACAATTAGATCCGAACACCTGAGATCAGCTCAAACCTAAAATAGGCCTTTCTCTTAAAAGCTATTTTCACGTCCACTTTCCTGTTATTTTCACCCGATCGCCTTGCATCTCATTTTCTTTCTTCCTCATTTTCTATCCGGTTTTACCTGCTGTGAATTACCGTTTTCCTGTATCAGCTTGGCTTTTAACGAAAAATGTGTTGTTGTTATTATTACTACTAATCATCATCATAATTACCATCACTAGCCTGCTGGCGGCGCTGCTGTGCCTGCAAACAAACCATCGAAAAAGAAGATAAAGCCAAAAAGGAAGCGGAAATGATGTCACCAGCAGGCATGGGTGCGAACGTTTTGTGTACTCTGGTCCCCCCTGAGCGCCCCATTACCGCAAAAAGAAGCGGGGACCAAGTAGTTGCGGTACAAAACGAGCGCGCCCACTCTTTTGCAGTGGGCGGGGCCACACTTGTTGTCTAGTCCACCGTCGCTAACGGCGAATAACGAGAATATTATCGTTTTAAAACCAAATATATACATGAAACGAGATCGAGGCACAGCCATGTTCACGCTGAGCGGCAAATCTGCCGAGGAAATACGCGATCTGCTCTGTGAATACGGGATCAAGCACGGACCGGTGGTCGGTGAGTGGCTCACTGCTAGTTCTGTACTTTGTTCTCGTTTCTTAGATGAAAGTGGAATTAACGTTAACGCCAAGGCCGCTAAGTTACCCGGATGCGGCCTAACTTTACTAGCTAACTGGCCGCTAACTGGCCGCCCAGGTTCACTGTGTTCACTTCCGTCTGCCACGCGTGACCTTGTTCAGATTCCACCAGAGGTCTGTATGAGAAGAAGCTGCGAGCGGCCATGGCCAGAGGGAGAAGGGCGGAACCGTCCCCCGACACAACGTTCTACAGAGAGGAGGGTAAGTGACGCCCCGTGGAGACTTGTGGGACATCTGGTTCACCCTCACGACTGTGCTCCTTTCCTGTGCTTTCATTTCAGAGGAGGAAGTCACCTATGTTTCCCACAGGACACCAGTAAGTGCTCTTTCGTCCGACCGGCCTCAAGGTGTCGCTCTCTTTCATTTGCGTTGACTTGCTTCTTGAACTCTTGGCGGCTGGGATCTAATGAGGGCTAATACACTAAATACAGTACGTGCACAAATGTGAAACTCGATTTCGTTGTCAGAATCCATGCTTAACACCCAAACAAACAAATATTAATATACAAGTCCACAATGTTGCATTATATAAAGAGATTTGTTGGGTTTATTTGCTTTGCCCATCACTCTGTCTTTGGAGTGGACCGTTTCTTAGACGTTGCGTTGGGTTTAACAAGAAAATATAACTATTTTTCTCATACACGTATCTGTTTTGTGTACTGAAGGAGGAAGGCATCCTATGGAAGGACCAACGATGCAAATATAAATGCACATGAATTAAATTGACATCTTGAGGCCGATGGGTTCATATGGGTAATCCACAAAATCAGTTTTTATCTAAACCATTGTCAATAGTTCTTATTAACTGTGTTTCCAATTTTGCAGCTGAGGAATGACAGTCCAGGAGACAGGTCAGTTCTCTTTCATATCCTCCAATTGGATTAGGGTCAAACATTTTCTGGAATAGCGAATATAAATGGAACGGAATTAGTAATTAGTATTTTTTTCCCCTGTCCATTCAGGAGGCCATACATGAGGACAGGGCCAGAGTACACTCAGAGGAAGGAGTAAGTCATCGTTGTGTTAAAGCACCACATGTCTTTTTTAGATCTATTGGTAAGGAGTATAAAACAGCACATCTATATTTTCTATGTCACCCTCTACAGGAAACCCTACTCAAGGCCTACTTCCGAATACAGAGGAATGGATTTTGTTGATGAGTAAGTGTCATAATTCAACAAACTTGTTATTGCCCCCTACAAATATATGCTATTATGCAAATGTTGTATTTAAGAATGTCTTATTGCGTATTAAAGACCACTGTATATGTGTCAGTGTTGATGCCAGAGATATGGGCCCATATGTTCAAGAAATCACCCGTAACATTCTAAAAATTGTTCATCAAAACTAGGGATGGGTATCGTTAGGATTTTATTGATTCTACTACTCTTATTGATACTGCTTATCGGTTCGGTACATTATCGATACTCTTATCGGTTCTTTTTGATTATTATCCTTTTGAAGAGTATCAATTTCAAAGTTATTTTTAATCCAAA
>OMOT01060686.1:7247-20891 GCA_900312575.1 Acanthochaenus luetkenii | reverse complement strand
AGGAGGATTAATACAGGAGCCATGTCCTCCCTGATACATCATCTGTGTGTGACAGAGACAGAAAGACATACAGACTACAAGTCTCTACCTGTTCAAATGGCAGCCTGTACATGTATATATTGGACTGCGCCGTTCATTGAACTGCATATATGGGCCGTGAAGGTAAGTAGGCCTAATCTAGAACTAACTGAAAGTGGGTGTGTTTCTAGGCCGGTACTCTGTAATCTGTACCAGATTACATTTTGAAAGTACAGACCTGTAGTAGTTAGTAGTTGCTAATGATTCTTTGTTTTAACCTATAAATGCGTCGTCAGATGGGTGGGGTCTACCACATCAGGACAATTCAGTTCGTAATATTAATGATATTAATTATTATAATCACACAAATCTAGGCTACATGAAATTGTCTTTCAAATTCTTCCCTGTGATTGTCTTGCACTTCATTGAGTCTTCCTATGTGGCAAACCCTAAAACAAACAATACTACTATTCGACCTCAGGTCTGTTCCCAGCCCTAAATAATGGTCCCTTTTACTGAAGTATATCTATTTAACCTTAATAAATGTCAAGGCTAAATCAGGGAGATCACAAAGGATGGAATGCCCTTCATGTGAGCCAACTAAGAGCCACTGGAGTGGGTTTAAACCAGTCCATACGGTTCAGAAGTACTGCATGATGCGGACGAATCCACCTCTGCATTCGATCAAACACAGACTCACTCTGTCTATCTAGCTAACTGTCTATGTAACATCTTATGAGGTAAGCCTCGGATAGGTGTCTACGCTGACTTTAAGTACAGACAACTCACTTGGATTGGAACGCGGCCCGTTTCACAACCTCTTCCCCGCTGTAGGATAGGTGACAATATCACGTAACCAAATAAGATGGACGTCTTGTTAATGCATCTATCCCTTCCTGCAAATATGGACGTTATTTGTGAGCTAAATGCGACGTTCCAGGGATAAAGACTTTGTAATCCAGTCTTGTAGGGTTCTAATAGTGTCTGACACTTCATCGGACCTGCTCCCTTTTTTCCAAGAAGACAGAGTGCTCCAATAAAGACCCTCCACTGGCCACCTTCCCTCTACGTGGCGGAGCCTCCCTCCGAGCTGCTGCTGTGACTGACTCTCATCTGGGAGATTCATTGTGCAATTTAGAGAGAGGCAGAAGACTACGTGGAGCAGACTGTTGAAGCCGACTGATCGAAGGTCTTTGGTCAAAGCGACACAAGAAGGATGGACAGAGTTGCCACTGAAAGCGGAGGAGAAAAGAGGAGAGAGGGGTGAGAGATAAAAGACTAAATGAAGCTCTCGGTCACACCAGGAACCTGAACTGACATGCACTCATGGCTGCGTAACCCTTATTTATCTCTCTCTCCCTGCAGTTAGGCGAAAAGCATAGGACACAAATCTAAACTCTAGTAGGTCTACTTTAATTGTCTCTATCGGGGTCATTAGGAAGAGGGAATGTTTCTAGTTCCTTTTTTCCACAGGGATGCCATTTGAAAACGCGCTGCTCATTAAGGAGGGGCGCACCACAGTTCCTTTGATGCGGCCCAAAGGGCGAGTCTTAAACACTAGTGTGAGAAGTGGGTGTGCTACTTATGGGAGTGTGAAGTAGCTGCCATAAGCCTCTGCTGCTGGTCTCTGGTCAGTTTTTATTGTTCTGCCGGTTGAGAACACAATCTGACGAGTTATTGCTCATATCTCAGCACAGAGAAGGAAGCCCACTCTGCATTGTGAGGGTTATGAGAAACACACTCTGGAGTAACCTTGGATTACTAGCAGGACAAGACCAAAATAATATGTTTCTTTGGCTCTTAAAGTCACTGCGATAGTGTGGCATGCAATTCTTTAATGGTCCGACTTCTGCCTGTTGTGCTGCACCACATCCAAAAGATAGTCATCATCATGCTGAAAAATGGTGCGCTGACAGAAAAAGAGGTCAAGGGCAAACGTTTTTATTTTTGCAGCATAGAGCGAGCTAAACACTGGAGAATAAGAGCCATCTTTACTCTCAGCATAAGAGCAACACATTCACATACATTCTCGCCCCGTCTCTGGGGCTGTCTGAAGGAAAATATGCATATTCCAACCTCAAATCATTCAAAATATGTATATACAGTGCTTAGGGCGGCACGGTGGTTAGCATTGTCGCCTCACAGCAAGAAGGTTGTGGGTTCAAATCTCGCCTGGCCCTTTCTCCCCATGGGTTTCCTCCCACAGTCCAAGACATGCAAATAGATGTTTGTGTGTAATGTAGTATATGATATGATGTGATGTAAAGCCCTTTGAGACATGCTTGTATAAAAGGGCTATAGCAATAAAACATGATTGATTAGCATTCAAAGACTCTGGGTTGTATGGAAAACAAATTCTAGCTGTACTCAACACTTAATTTAGACACTCCCCACTCCCCATTTCACCCAAGTCTACAATCAAAGTATTTTATAGCAGCAAAACGGTAGGGAGGAAAAGTACAGCGGAAAATACAATCCCTTAATGACGCACTGTATTTGCTGACATGCTATCTTATACGATCCTGTAAAAGAACACCCTTTATATCCGTTTACACCAGTTGGCTCATTTCACATCACTTCAGACACATTACCCATGCAGTTAATGCTTTTTGACATGCGCACACTTGCTTAAGCAGCTATTCCATATGATCCTGTGCTGTAATATCTAATGGAGACGATGTCAACTCAATTTGTGCGATATAGGGTTTTACAGTTTCAACCTACGGAGTAGCAGAGAAGTCATAGGGACGTCTCCAGAGTGCAGCTGCTACCTTTACCACTGGGTAAGACCGATCATTGCTGCCGCCTCATTCACAGTTCCATCCTACGGTTATAACACGTAGTATACAAGTACATAAAACAGCATGAGCTATATGCTACGAATGTTCAATCAGAGTCTGAGCAGCCACTGGTTTTGGAGGACTTGTGCTTTCGCTTCCTCTTTCTTTTCTTCTTCTCTTTCTTCTTTTTCTCCTTCCCCTTTTTCTTCTTGTTGCTGCGGTGGCGGTCAGAAGAGGAGGAGGTGGAGTTGTCTGAGTCGGAAGAGGAGGAGGAGGTGGTGTCCTGGAGCAGCTGCTGCAGCTGCTGGATCCTGGAGAGCGGAGGATGGGGAGAATGAGAGGGAATGAGGAGGAAAGGGCAATACTGCTCAGGAAACTGACACAGGTTCAAACCCCTTTGTTGGCAAGCATCCGAAGTGTCCTTGAGCAAAACACAGAACTCTACCAACCCCAGGAGTGCTGTTCTGGAGCTGACCCTGACCTCCATGGAGGTAAAATATAATTTCCCTATCAATAAAACAGATCAATAAAATATCACGTTACTATTATTATTATTCGTGTACACACATCTTTTTAACTTACCTTCTAAGAATTACACTTATTCACTCCTAGGGTGACCTCTGACCCCAGCCTTCTAACTGCTGTCACAGCGAAGGAGATGGATCAATAGTAAAGGTAGATAGTTAACATCTGGCACACGGCACAACATAGACTACAGGTGACTCCAGCTGCTCCCTAACTAGGTCACAGACAAATATACTAAAGCCAAGGCCCACCTGGCAAGAACAAAATACCCCCATGTCAAAGGACGATGGAGGAAGAGGCGCTATTCAATGAAATATAAAACATTTGTCAAAAAAAGATAAAAACACTAAGGAGATCAGGAGATATTTGTAGACCATTAGCGCAGTAATTCATCCGGAAAAATTAGTGGGTACGCTGAATGTGATGCAAGCGGAAATGGGTGACGTTTGAAGACACCCAGAAAATGCTGTTAACTATTCAGCAGTGAAGTGAATTTATTTTCTGGCTAGAAGTTGACCGACCCTGTGAAGTCTGCACTAGTCCCCATTTATAGTAGGGCTGATCACACGGAGCAGAACGATCCTCTGACCATTTGGGATGTCATGCCACTCTTAAAAACATACCTCTAACAGTTAACTCTCTTTTCCCCCTGGTTGGACTCGCTGTGCTTCATTTAAAAAATCTCCCCCAGCTCATAGAGTCTGGTATCCTCAAATGCAGTCTCAAAATGAATATAGCAGTTTCAGTAAGATGGGCATATATAACGGATGGCATCAGTCATTTAAATAATTGACTGTATTTTCATAAATTCAGTGAAAAGACAAGTTCTCGACTCAATCACAACTTGAGACACACAATGTGTGCGATTTGAGAGCAGGACAACTGGGAGAGTTCCCTTCAAAAGAAGACGCTGAAACTAATGTGGTACAGACACGCAACTGAGCCTTCAAAGGAACTGGCCTTTGAATAACCTTTTGTGCAACACATGCGGAAGAACACTCAAGTATGCGCATGCTGCTGCTGTGTATGGGCACATGGGGCGGCAGTAGCTCAGGAGGTAGAGTTCCCGCCCCGCAACCGCAAGGTCGTGGTTCGAGTCCAGCTCCTCCTGGGGATAAATCTGTCGTAGTGTCCTTGAGCAAGACACCTAACCCCAAAATTGCTCCCCGGGCGCCGTACTGTACATGGCAGCCTTCTGCTCCGGCACCCCTAGCATGTGTGTGTGCAATCACTTGTGTGTATCCGGGGGGGATCCGTGATGGGTTAAATGCAGAGAAATAATTTAACTAGGTGTGCGGTGCTCTGTGCATGGGTGTGACAATAAAGTATAAATTAAATTAATATACACACACAGCCAGCCTTCTTACTGAATAAAACTCAAATTCAACCATCCTGGTGTCAAACAGTATTTGCTACAAACCAGCACAGAGAACAAGCCACCATGAGAAAACTTCCAGGTCATCTGAGATTGTTCCATTCCACTGAGGGAAAATGGGCAACAACTGCAGGTTCTTCAGGTATGAATCTAATTGTCTGAGTGCAGTCAGTTAAATCTACAACATTACTTTTTGTTGGTGGTGAAAGTTTGAATGAAAGAGGGATAAATATAAGCCTATCTGGAAATTCTGAAAACCACTCTAGCCATCAACTCCAATGTGGGAGCAGTAAGTTTAGCTAAGAAAATGTTTCAGGAAAATGATCAAAACGACATCAATAATTAAACAACTTAATGTCTGAATAAAAACAGAATGTACCTGGTTTCTTTTTCATTCCTCTTGTTTTCCCGAATGAGGTCATACATTGGGTCTTCATGAGCCTACAAGAGTACAATACAATCTGTCATCACCAACTATTAAGAAGGGGGGAAACACAGTGAGCATTCCTACAATAAGATCCGCTACCATGCACATCAGGTTCAGGATATTATTTCAGCTCAACACATTCCAACCGTTCTATTCCCTTTAGTGCTGCGTCAGCATTTTTTAAAATCCACTCCCATCACAATACTAGCTAGGAAAATATGACACAGTTGCACTTATGGTAATCATTGCAGAGGCTGTGTCTGCGTGCAGGTCTACGGTGCATCTGCTGCTGCAGGAGGTATTTTTCCACTCCAAGCACATTGAACTCACCACTCTGAACTGTTCCAGTTTCTGGTTGCCTTTGATGAAGAAAGGACACTCTTTATCCCCTGTCCGGTGACCGTAGCGCTTGCATCTCCAGCCTGCAGCAAGAGGAATGAACACAAACACACCATGTGTTTACTTATATATATTTTGTGTACTATTATTTTCTCAAGTATAATATAATTTAACAGTTGAGAATGGGGGTAAGACTAGATATGCCTCTGCTTCTTCCTATACCTTTTCGAGCAAGCCTTATATAAGTTATGTAAAAAATATATATTTGAATTTACATTTTATTTGTCATATATTTTATTTTTCTAATATTTTTGTTGTTCGAAATAAAGATTAATTAATTAATTCATACTTGGGCTCCATGGACCACCAAACCGTCGGGTACATGATGGGAAGTAGACCACTCATTTGCATTGGAATTGTAAAGTTTTGTGTTACCACATTTGCTGGTATGCAGTGTTTGTGGGATCTTTGTTTTCAACCCCCCACCCCAAAGTATAGTCACAAATGTACGCACACATATACACATGCATTTATTGGAAAGGAAACAAATGTTTTGTTTTCACTTGTGTGATTTAGAAACATCTATGGCAGCAATCAGGAGGCACAGACTTGATTATCAAGTTTTACTCTCCGGAGAAACTATTGAAGATACCTCACCAATATTTGGCGTTACATTGTGGCAAGGTTAACTACACAACCCAAACTTTAATGATGCTTTAAGAGGCCAAAACAAATATATTTAATTCTCTGTTTATCCTCCAAAAGCAGTCATCTACCAAAATGTTTACTCTGTTTCATGCCTATCTTATTCACTGTGAAGTCTCCCCATTACGTGGAACAGGACAACATATTCAAACATTTTCACAAAGGATTAAGCGGAGCAAGTCTCGCTCAGATTCCACAAAAACAAATGGCAACTTGTAGACATCCCAAGTCCCTGGCTGTTCACAGAGAATGAACATGAGTGGGAGGAAGGAATGAATGGGGACTTAAAATAATGCCAGTCTTTGTTTAGCCAAAAGGACAGAGGTTAATCTCCACAACACCAGTGTTAATCTCTAACCTTTCACGTTCATCAACACAATGGATAGTGTCAATTGTGATATAAGCTGCTGGTAGTTACACGAATTACCTGCCAAGAACGTTGCCCACTCATTGGCAGATGTTTGACTCCCACCTACAGTTCCAGTATTGTACTGTTACTACTACTACTACAAATAATAATAATACACTTTATTTGTACAACACTTATCTAAAAACTGTTTACATAAAAAAGCTAAAAAGAAAGAAAGCACTGAGCAAAATAAATACGTATAAATAACACAAGGGCCCAAAATAATTACAAGATAAAAAGGATAAAAATCAAAGCCAGTCTATAAACGTGAGTCTTAAGAAGAGATTTAAACTGATGATACTGATTTGGCTAACCCGAGTTCTAACCCCCTGGCGTCTGCCTTATTAAACGTCGAGATATACCAAAGGACACTGGACTTTCTACCGTTTCACAAAGGTGCGTGTGTGTTGGCGTGTAGCTTCACCCCTGACCCCGCCTCCTCAACCTCAAGCATCCAATGGATTTGTGGAGAATCCAGTTTGGGTATAAGGACCAAATCTTTGCCAGGTGAGCGAATCTCTCTGAACTGAGGAAGGGGGTTGGCGCAAGAAAATAAGTAAACATGTATTGGGCGCTTTCAATCAACAAACAACAGGGCGTCTTGGTTTGAGTGGTCTTGTACTCACACTGCATCACCTTCACCTCCTTCCCCAGGGGCATCCACAGCCCCCTGGTGGGCGCACGGGCCAGGAAGTCCCGGGCGTCTTCATTTCCGGGTGCAGCAGGAATACAGTCCTCCGGCTTGTCCTCATGCTCCTGAAACAACAGCGATTCCGCGTCACTACTCTGCGTAACGTTACACCTGAAAATATCATAAAGTACTGTGCGTAACACTTTGCCTTTGTTTATTTCATTCGCTATACCTTTATGAGTCCTGGGGGGGGTTTCTCGTAGCTGCGCGAAGGAGAGACGGGAGAAACAGTAGGCTAACGTTACGCCTCACGAAACTTAACTGCTATCAGAGAGAGATTAGTATCACATTCATAATTCACGCACAAAGTTTACAACCATGACCAGAACATGTAAATACGTGTACTCACAACGTCTCGACGTGCTTCAGCTTCTGGACTTCTTGGCTGAGTTTCTTCGCGTATTTCTTGAGTTTCTCCAAATCCTGTTTTGATTCCTTGTGCCTTTTGTGTTCTCCGCTGTCCTCCCTCTCTCTTTTTCGCTTTCTGTCTGACATTGCATTGGCGTCGACAGATTGTGTCCCCGATAAATCATTCACCTGTACGTTATTATTAGGAGTTACTGCTATTGTATTAACTCATAAGCAAGAAACGCTGGCTTGGCTGACACGTCCGGCTAACTAGCAAACATGTCTTTGATACTGTACTTCCTGTGTAGCCGGATTCATGCACATGTTAAAGTCCAGCGCCATCTGCAGGACATACTGGGTAATACGAGTAATTCGTTTCTTACAGTAAAAAAAAGTACCAAAAACTCCAAGGCACATTATATATTGACTTTATTTACCCCAACAATAATTGTGTAAGGATTTTAAGCTCTTTATTATGTACGGTTTGAGAAATCTTTACAAGCTGGATGCACAGCATATTTTCTGTTTGCATTACCCGCCATCTCATATCTGCAAGATTGGATTCTCACTTAATTTTGCAGTATGAAGACTTTAAACACACTCATCTCAGAAGTTCTCAATAAGTAATAGCAATCAGCACAAATGTATCACAGACTGAAGGGTTTTATTTCATAAAAGCAAGGTATAGGTGGAATACAAATGAGAGGTATTTCAGGATATCTAATGGAACAGCTAATGGAAAACAGTTGACTGGGATAATCAGGCAGTACAAAATGCAGTATACACTGTATTTAAAACCACGCTCTTAACAAAAAGATCAGTGTAACCTTTAAAAAATATACAGCCAACAAAACAAAGTTAAAATAAACTTTTGACAATGAGGATTATCACTAAACGTTTTGTACAATTTCTAGGCAGAGGTGCCTATTGAATGTAAACAACAATTGATGAGTCCCATTCTAGATGCTATCATGACAATCTCAAATATCTTCATTGGCAACTGCGCACCATTTGAAAATAATTTATGCACGTACAAATAATGTATCATAGTGGTCATAACATGGTAGCACAACATACACCACACATTTGTAAACAGTTACAAATGGGTCTTGTTTAGCCAGTGACATAAAGTTATATTGACATCTCCCCACTGGAGGGCCAGAAAAAAATAAATGGAGTAAATAATTTCAAATACAAAAGTTTAACAAAAGAAAAAAAATGATGCCCTGGAGAAGGATATTGGCTGTGATGCCATAAACTCCACCATAGAAGAAAGTTGAGCTTCCTGTGGTGTTTTTGCCATTTGATAGGTACTGAGGAATTCTTCAAACATTCCATTTTGAGAAGCATCCCCAGTATAGGAGATCAGAAGAGGCATATGCTAACTTAGACAAAATGGTAACTTAACATTCTCCTCCAATTGGCTCAGCAGAAGATGCGGTAGGCCTGATTAACGGTTTAAATAACAAGCCCACCACTCCCTGTTGTTGCATTCGGATGCCGGGAGCGCCATTCCAAACAGCCCAGCAATAGCTGTGTTGGTGGGCAAACTATAACTCCTTCTACACCGGCTCGGGAACCAAAGTTAATCTCCTGAGTCCCCCCCACCCCCCTAGCCTTTGGTGTAAACGGGTTTCAACGTGGGTCTAAACACACGTTTTAGAAGAGTGTACATGAAAAGGTGCATTTGACAGATATTCAAAGTGAGGAGAGGAAGTCCTTCAAGCCCCCCTTCTTACTGCCCTGGTTGTCCTCTCGTATGAGAATCTTGCTGAGGCGCTGGACCACCCAGTTCCTCACTTTAGAGGGAGGCTTGGAGGAAGATGAGCCAGATCCTGGGGTGTTAGAGGGGGTGGACCTGGAGAGACAAGAGAGAGAGAGGGATGGGGAGGAAGGACAGAGAGAGAGCGAGAGGAAATGGAATGAAGGGTGAAAATACAGTAACTTGAGATTTTGTTGGTTGGCACATAAAGTATGCTGTCAACAAGTAAATAATCGGACAAGCATGGATACCAACACGTACCCATACTGCTACCTACAGTTCTCTTGATTCTGAATAAATAGAAACAATCATTCATATGCTAAAATATCAGACATCTACCTATCCGATGTCTTTGACACCTACCAAGTATAGTAGAGGAAGCTTCTATATTCTATAAAATCGAAGCCCAGGAGATATTAATACCAGCAACCTTAAATAACTTACTTAGGTGTATTACAAGGTGTCTTCTCTTTGCCAACAGACTTGGGGGTAGTCGTGTTGGCTCTGCTGGTTGCCTGTGGGCTCTTGCGTTTGCCAGTGCTCCCTGGTGTGCTGTGGGACTTCGAAAAGGTAGCTATAAAATCCCTATTCACCCCTTTGTGTCTGGATGTCTTATTGCAAGTGTGGCAGGTGGCCATCTGGGAAAGGAAGGAAAGTAGAGGAACCAATTCATTAATATTGCATGGCCTACTTCTATATTCTTCTCATACATAATGTGATTTTGTGGTGAAGCGATATTAACTTTCCCCCTAGACATCTCATTGGCCAAAAATATTTTAAAAAATCCTAAGGGTTTCCTGAAATGTCCCTGAAACTACTCTTGAAAGTTTAACTATCTACTTGCTCTGAGCACATAATCCAAACTTCTCTTTAAAGTCCATCTATCAGGAGAAACAGAACACCAAAAATCAGAACAAGCCTTTGTCATACCAGATATGATTTTTCATCAAACCCAACAAAACAATACTGCCCCAGCTGTCTATAGTCTCTCCCTCTGGGACACACAGGGGCTTGATGTGACCTAGTCTGAGCATGGCCATCGATTGCAGTGACAAAATGGCCCCGGGGATAAGAGAGTGCAGGGTTGGCCATGGTTGTGGCAGGCAAGGGGGCTGTAATGAGAAGGGCTCATATGCCCTGAGTGACGCAGGCGGGCCCAAGGCCTCACAGATGTCAGGCTGATCTCTTGCCATCTCACAGCTGAGGAATAGTTCACAATGTGGCCTGGAAAGCAACTATATGACAGGGGGATGATCCACATAACAGCCGAGACGCTTCCCACTGGCCCTGCTCAGAAACAAGGCCTTGATTAACTTGCCCTTAAACACTTGTATTCACATGAAAATAACGGGATTAGTTGAAGTTGGGTGGAAAGCACGGCCTCTAGCCTATCAGAGAACAAGGTGGGGCTGTTGCCATGCAGTTTGACCTATACAGGGTAAGGATGCTGTTAGGCGGCGTGTCTAAAACTTTTCCAGTGGAACCCTATGAACCTTTTTCAACTAATGTTGACTTTGGCATTTCAGGTAAGTTTAAACTTGACTGTGCCTCATATGACAAATGCAAAATAACATACTTAAGTGACACAGATTATACGTACATACAAATGTACCACTCAGTTGTGAAAAACTATGTTAAGAGACCCTATATAAGGCAATGCATGCCATCCACTGCAAGTGTTATGACGTGCTAATGTCATTTCAAAAGGTTCTCATGCATTTGGCATTCCAGACCCCCCGCCACTCTCATGTGCCCCACTGAAAAGAAATAAGCAAATAGCGAGACTATTACCAGGACAAGCTAGACACCCGTCACATTCACAAGGTGCGCTCAAGCTGTTATATATGTAGGCATCAATCAAGAATCAATGAGAACTTATTCAAACACACATCCAGTGTTTCATATGACAAAACAAATGCCATGAAGACACTGCCCCACTGGACTCAAAAACTACTTGAAAACAACCTTATTGCCACACTGGCTATTCTTCAACACCCCCCCTACCTTCAGTAACTAAATCCCAGGCATGGCACAAGAAAAACTGGTCAGAACCGACCACCAGTGCGAGGGTCAGCAAGTCTGATCCAAGCTGTTGACAGTCCTGAATGCTGATGAGATGGAAAACTCACCGTCACGAAGGTAGCCATGTCGGATTCTGATGTCCGTTGGCGAGTGGCGAGAGTTGGGTTTCAATGCACCAGGAGGACCCAGTCCCTCTCTCTCTTTTTGAGTGTGCGTGAAAGTGTTTACTTCACACTGCATGTCCTGCTTTATATAGACCAAGCCCAGCAACTGACCCAGCCATCATTGCATAGGGGTGTGGCTCATAGACGGACTGGCCAATGAACTGTCAAAAGGATTGACTCAATCTGTTGCTGCCTTGTCAGTGTTGCCACGTTCCTCTCACCCAGCTAGGCCTCATCTATGCACATCCATGTCTGCAAACGAAATGTCCCTTACAGGACAGTGAAGTTTCAACTTGAACTAGGCACATCCAAACACATTCAGCACACATACACATACTGCAACACAACGTTGGATCAAGTGCTGAGGGAAAACACAACACAACCCATTGTTATCATACAAAATAATGTTTGCTGCTGATAGTTGGCAACTCACATATGTTACAGGAGGCGCTTTCTGCCTCTCATTGTTAGATAACGCTTAATATGGAGGACATCCAACACTGGCCATAGGTCAGTGTGCTGAAAATGTGATAGCCAATTCAATTTCTAGCACACAAGATAGAGAATAAATCCCAGAATTGATCCTAGACTGACTGTATGACCTTTTTAATGCTACGGAAACTGTGACATTGACTTATTACATCAAATATTTGTTATAATGTTCACAGACAGATCGGGACAACTTTGTCTACTTGGTTAGACAAACTAAGAATTAGATCAAATTTGAATGCAATCACTTTTAAGTGTAGGATGTATTAAGGCTGTTCTTACAAGTATGACACAACGTACCACCAACAATGAGGGCGCAATCCAAGCCATCTCAGTCCACAACAGAGACACACAATCCCATGGGTACAAGATATTGACAAAACAAGAGGCACTTGAGCTGCCTGATGTCCCGCCATAATTACCATGATCTATTAAACATGTTATGCTATATTAACAACAGACAGACACCACCATGATGTACCATGGTGGCGAGACATAAAAGCAACTTCTTCCCAACTCCTAAATAGGCAGGCTGCCATTCCAGCAGATGAAGCCTGTATCTAGATAGGAGGACTTGAAACAGTCAAAGCCTTCCCATCAAATTCATTATCTCTCCTCTACTCAAAATAACTGGCACTCCTCTAAACTTAGCAATGCCCAAGAAAGGAAGTCCTAAACAAATCAAAGCAGATTGTTGATAGTGAAGACAGCTGGAACAGAGCCGTTGGATACACACTAAGGGATAAAGATGGCTATGGATTATGGGGCCGTTAAAAGCAGAGGGCATAAAACCAATCATCCAGGAACACACTGTCTCCATCACTAGAAAACGTAATTATATTACAAGCCGTTATAATGTTACCGCTTTCTGGTTATATGTAGATATTACATGTACAAACAACAACAAGGTGGCCTAGTGGTTAGAGAGATTACACTCAACTAGAGGATCCGGGTTCAAGCCGTGTCAGCAAGCATCCGTCCTGCTGAAGCCAGACACTGAATCCCTACCAGCTCCAGGGATGCTGTTCTGTAGCGGACCCTGACCTCTGACCTCCCTGAAGGGGGACAAATTAAAAGAGAATCTCCCTAGGGGGATCAATGAAGTATTACTACTATCGATGTCTTGGGTTGTATCTTTTGAAACAAGAAATCTTTTAAAGTCACTTGGGGAAAATATATCTGCATACTGGATTCAACCCCAAAACGTTACTGTGTTAGCTGTAGCTCCCAGCTCCCTATAGCTGCGTTTTGGGAAAACTAAGGGCTTTATTGGAACTTTGATGGAACCGTTGTCATGATACTAAGGCCAAGGGTCGTTTGTGAAAGTTTGAGCCAGCCGTTTGGAATCTGCACGCTACAACACAATGCAGGTCTGTAGTTTAGCATCATGTTGGCTGTGATACTATGGGCTAAAACTCGGTCTTAACATAATGTTTATATTTTTGTAATGCATTTTATGATGTCTGATTGTTGTAGTTTTTTCATGTTTTCTGAATAAAATAAAATAAATATAATTAAAGTGGCAGTCCGTTGAGAATAATAGTTTTAAAGAATAGATTACTCCTGCTTTCTGCGTCGATACATAATTGT
>OMOT01060682.1:0-10058 GCA_900312575.1 Acanthochaenus luetkenii | reverse complement strand
AGGCGTTACTAGCGAACAATGGCGAGGTATTGTGAAGACCTATCGTATCACTGTTTATTTTACGTGTTACGTTGGCACAATGTTGTTCTGAATATGCGAACGTTATATTGTGCGGTTGTTTAACATTTTTATGCACTTTATATATTTTTTTACGTATCTCTTATTTTGAAGGCGTTACTAGCGAACAATGGCGAGGTATTGTGAAGACCTAACGTATCAGACTGTTTATTTTACGTGTTACGTTGGCACAATGTTGTTATTCTGAATATACAACTGAACACTGTTACTGTGAATACGCTCTTTGCACGTTTGCACAATGTTGAGAGTTATTGTGAATGTGCTTAATAAAGTTTGACTGACTGAACTATCTGACTGTTTTGTTTCGCTTAATGCTCCTTATAGTCGGGTGCTTTATAGGCAGGTGCTCCCTTATAGTCAGGTGCTTTATAGTCCGTAGTCAGGTGCTTTATAGTCCGTTGCTCCTTATGGGCCGTTGCTTTATAGGCAGGTGCGCCTTATAGGCAGGTGCGCCTTATATATGGCAAAAGATCGCAAATAGACCATTCATTGACAGTGCGCCCTATAGGCCGGTGCGCCCTATGGGCCGCAAAATACGGTAGCTACTTGGGTTGTACAATTAATAAAATAAAATGTAAAAACCACAGATGGGTGGTATTTAAAAAATATTTCCCCTTTACATGCTATCAATTAAATAAACGTAGATGGATATACATCATTTCGAGAGTCGCACCCTAAGGTGTGCTTGCAATATCCATGTGCAGAGTTGTTGACGAGGGATGCTACCGAATAATCAATACTTGAATCCTCTTTGTTGTTTAATCACATTGAAAATTAGATGCTAATGTTTAAAAACTTCAATAAAGTAGTCATATTTAATACTTGGTCACAGTCTGCACTTTAACCTCATAATCATTGTTTCGTTTCAAATCCAATGTGCTGGAGTACAGACTCGGAGGTTTTAAACTCTTGAGCTTAAAAAGTCGGACAGTGAGCAGAAAACTATTATCTGCAAGCAATGTAGAGTGAGAGTTGTTGCAATCTGTTGTGTCACCTCAAAACAAAACATGTCCGCGAGTATGAGGAGAGTGCTAGGATATGCGCAGACACAAGCAGTCCATCCACAAGTGACGCTAAAAGGAAAAAAACACAGAGCTAGCAGAGTTATTTTCCAGCGGCTATCCGTAAAGGTGGAAGGACATTACAGTCCCATAACGGAGTACCTATGTAAGGACATGGTGCCTATACAAACAGTTGCGCGAAGAGGCATTGCTCAAAACACTGGACCCAAGGTATGTGATGCCAGGTCTACAATACTTCAGCCAAACCGCTGTATCCATGTTATACAGCAAGTACCATGAGAAAGTGGAGGAAGAACTTCGGGAACGTAAAACTGTTTGCTACTACGACCAACCTGTGGTCGAGCCGCACATCTGACCCATATACGAGTCTGACGGTGCACTTTATCAACAATGACTGGCAGTTGAATAGCAGATGTCTACAGGCGTCATATTTCCTAGAGGACCACACAGGAGAAATGATTGCCAAAGTCCTGAGGGAGGCCCTGCAGTCCTGGGGGCTAAAAGAGGAGCGACAAGTGTGCATGACAACGGACAATGGAGCCAACATTGTCAAAGCACTGCAGCTAAATGCCTGTATCAAGCACACACCAGCTACATCACTTCCTCCCCAAATGTTCTGAGACAACTGGCATACCGTAGACAACAGCAGAGGAGATGGCTGCTTTATACAATTGCTTTCATTTCAGCCATGGTCTGTGCCACCACTGTTCAGAGGACTATATGGATTGTGGCAACATAGTCAAGACTGGTTAGCCTAAGTATTTCTGCCTACATAATTACTGTATGTAGATTAAAAACGTGATTGCATTTAGACTGGCTAAGTGCTATCCGATTACAATCCTATCACCCAAGACACATGTTAATGCCATGTGTTAAGGGGGTATGGTGTATGTGTGTGTGATCATGACAGAATATGTATGTCATAAAGTCAGAGTAAAGAAGTGAGCTTGTGTGGCTGACAGAGAGCTGAAGGAATGGTGTACTCACCGCCACAGCTATCATGGAGTCGTCTGGTTTCCATTCTGCCATCTGGTAGAGGCCAAACTGGGCCGCTGCCTTTGCCGACTCAATATAGCTGACTATCAAAACACTGGGCTGTGGGTGGGGGAAAGAAGATGCACATTTTTAATATATTGCAGTTTACAGACATCTATGTAGAGCACCATATCTAATAACATGTAGGGAAAACTCCTCATATGGAAAGATGCAGGTCATATGCTCTATTTCATTCACATGGAGTACCTTCCATCACATGTAAAACACCATGTGAAGTTGTGGTGGGCATTACACCGGTAGAAACGATACACCAGTAGAAATCTGTGCAAGGTTTTAGATTTGCCCACACTATTTCTACAGGATGAGCCAGAAAGCCATGCGGACGTATTTACGTTCTACAGACTTAACGTCAAGGAGTTTGACATTAGTCGCACAATTGCTGAAGATGCGTTGGTACTAGGGCTGCTTAACAAGTAGCACCCATGAGAGTAGGGATGCAGCAATTAACCAATGTCACTATGGTTTTCTAACCATAAGCATTTTAGAAGCTACGGTTGTTGAAGAAGACTGATATTCAATTTGCAAAACGTGCCAATGAAAAGCATCTGCCAATGGGTCAAACACATCTAACTTGCTACAGCATCTTCCAGATCACCATCCATCCTTGCATGATCAAGATAAGATAATAAAAGTAAGGTGAAACATGTTGGCGGCAAGTTACTTACTGAAACGTAAAGCTGGTTGGGGATGAAATATAAAATTATCACTTACAATCAAAAAAGTAGTGGTGAGTTAAGAGTTGGGCTTTCAATGTAATGTAAGCCAATGTCAATAAAGCAGAAACTGGAGTATTGTAGTGCACATCATTACATACATTACTTTGCATTTTATAAAGACCATCAAAATGCCTGTAATCTAGTCCAAACAAACTTATTATATTAACTTAAGTATTCCAGCGTTTCTTCTCATCAAGGTATCTTCCAGTCACAGGGCTGCAAGTCGGGTTGTTTGGTGCGATGATTTACTTCCTGTTTGCTCATTTCCATCTCTATTAATTAAACGGTTTCCAAGTTATAGGCTAGGTGTAAAAGACTAACCTATTGCATTAAGTCTAGTTCTTGTTTGTTTTCAAAAGGTAGTTACTGTATGTGTGTATTATTTCTGTTTCTAAAGCCAACTCTCCACCATATTTAAGTGTGTTTGTAGAGTACATGTTTGTTTTTTGGAGAAGAAATGTTGTGAAAAATACAATAAAACCTTTAATTATAAAATGCTCAATTGATTTCCCCATTCTTATTAGCGCATAACAATCGTAAAACCGTGATTTTTCCTCACACTATAATCATGCCATCAAAATCTCTAACCGTTGTATCCTGAGTTTATGTAAGCAGAGACAAGAAAATTGACATGAAAAGTGAAACGAGTGCACTTCCTAATTTCCAACTGAACATGTGCTTAGGTTCTAAAAACCGAAAACAACAGAAAACGATCATCTGCCAGGTTTGTTGTGCGACTGTCATTGCCAGGGTTGTAAACACCGTTTTTTACCACATGAAGATGAAACGTGTGATTACCAATGTTGTAAACCTGTTGTAAACCTTTTTTGTTTCAGTTTTATCAAAACGTTTATATGAGTGTTCTATATAAAAAAAATATAACATGTATTGTGATATCTGCTCTTAAATGAACAGAATGGTAAAGGAACTGCACTGCTGAAACCTTACTCAAAAAACATGCATTCCCACAGGGTTCTTAAACTTAACATATCTCAAATTACATTACCATTAAAATCACTACACTGTGATATACTGTCACCGTCCAATTTTACTAATACTGTGATATGAAATTCAGGCCAAATCACCCACAAATAATGTGAAGTTACATCCAAACAAAGAGGTTTGGTGTGTGTGTGTGTGTGTCTGGCAAAATATAAAAATAACCTCTTCAATACTCCAGCTCACTTGACTCACTTGGCTAAATTGACCTTGCCACTCCAGTGCTGATTTAGCATCAGATATACCCAGTTCCTTCTGTGTCTCACATCTGAAGAAATTGGATCAACAGCGTTATAGAGCATATCGAATGGGCTATATTTAACATTTTCCTCTCAATGAATCAAGATGATTTCTTCATACCAGTTAAGAGATTATGCAAAGAAGTCCAATTATGGCCCCATATGACTTAATATAAATGTATATTATAAATCAGAATTTACAATTTGTCTTGCGAACTTGTGAAGCTTGGCTACATCTTTCCTGTCCATTTGAGGTAGTTGTAACTTACACTGAAGATTCAATTTAAACTGAAAAAAAGGCCTAAAAAAAGGTTCTTGAACTGATCAGGCCATCAGGGTCTCAAAACAACAGACAATGTTTCCTCATTTTGGAGTGCAATGCCCCTTTAATTGCTCTGACAGACTGGTGGGGCAATCCAAGAGTAAACAAACACAGACAAACTCTGGACACAGCAACACACTACCAGTGACACAATCTGTTCAGTTGAATCAGGGCCAAATTCCACACAGGAAAGCCATATTACTCTATGTTAACCCTTCTGCAAAATCACACAATCTCGGTTCAAAAATTGAAGGGTTTGGGGGAAATGCTGTAGAAATAATAATTGTAAGTAATTTTTTTTTTAAATGCCTTCCTTTTCTTTTATCCATGTTTTAGGGCTATTGAGACAGAGTTTATACAGCAACATTTTATGCCCATCTCTTTAGCCCATGTGAACCCTACATTTAATACTGAACAGGAAAGCGTGACGTAATGTGCAAATCACCAGTTCAAACCACTTACTTAGCTAACAATATGACTTATTGTACAAATAAAACACTCTTCCGAAAGGATGAAATGGCTGTGTTACTTGACTGCTGCTAAATAGCTAATTCTAACCTTGTGACATCGACTTACTCACAACAATATATACCTTGTATGTTATCAAGAAATGAGACAGGAATGTGCAATGCTGTGGCAAAGCTACAATTTAGAGTAGCTAAACCACTAATGTGGTTAAATCTCTGGGCTCCAGACTAACGTTTTACATTGGTGGCACTGGTGCACCAGCACATAATTTAGGTGCACCCAAAATGTTCTGCGGAGTCATATTGGACATCCCCTTTTTTGTCAGTTTCCCTGCACATTGGTAAATTCATAATTCCCATTATATAAATGATTGTAAACAGGAATAAGGTGCAGAAAAATAATTTTTTTTAAATTTAGTTAGTTTATAAAGTTTAAACGTTTATCTATTTCCATGACATTTCTATTGCCATATTGTAAAAACATTTAATGTAAACATCCACAGGAAAATATGGCTTTAAAACAGAGAAAACGATCATGAATAAATAAAATGGAAAATAAAACAATAACACAGATTCCATAGTTAGGGCCCTAGATGCTTATTGAATCATATATTATTCATATCTGAATAATAATAATTTACAATTGTTGCTTGTGTTATTTCTGCTTAAACTAGAGGGGTTAATTGGGGTTAATATATGTGTAACATTGGCATGCTCCACCTCGATGAGGCCAATTAGTATGTTGGCCGGTCTCTCCTTGCGCAAGATGCGGCTGTAGACTATTTCACACTCCTTCATGGAAGGTCGTGTAGGTCAAATCAGCGATTTCAACAACCACTGGTTTTAAATTGTTCCTCCTCTTCCAGTAATCACAAACATATTAATCAATGTGCTTTTACTTGTTTGCTTTACAAGTTGTTTAAGGTGGAAAAATGAATATCCACCAAAGATGTTTTGGGTAGCTGAAAAAAATATCTGATGTTAAACTCCATTGTAGCTGCACTGGAAATATCTCAAGGTGACGTCACGTAATCTACATCTGGCCAGTTCTCCATGGGAATAAAAAAATACACCGAACAAAATGGACCCAGACATGGAAGACATCACTAATCGCTATTTTTCAACAGTGTTAAAGTATTTTAGGGTGGATTTTTCCTTTAAGTAAGTTACATGTAATGTTCACTCAACACTTTAGTGTGTGAAAAAAATATCTCCATCATTAAGTAACGGGTAAGGGGAAACAAAAAAAAGTTTAAACGTGGCTAATCGAGTTTAAAATTATACACAACCATGTACATTTAAACCCTTGTTTCTGTCTGGGCTACCTTTTTAAGTTACGCAGATGTTTTCAATGGGATACGTAGTAGGCCTTGATATTTCATGACAAATAGGACATAGTAGACTCACTGGCTATACTCGGATAACAAAAGCAGGACCGTATCTCATGTAACTCAAGCTAGGCTACATTAGATCTCGTACCCAATCATTGTAATGTGAGAGCAAGTCTAAAGTATTTCTACCCTTCAGTGTCCCTTTCGTAGAGTTAAAACTTTATAATGCCAATGCACTGGTGAAACTAGCTCAGAGGGCTGAAAGAAAGAAACATAGCCTCTCTCCTTGTTATGAGTTGTGATCCCACCGAATCACAATCAGACATATGCTTTAGGCATTACATAAGTAAAATAAATCACATCTTTTAGTATTATGATATATGATCATTTTCATTATTTATATGATTAAGGACAGCAATTGAGCCAAACACTTAATATTTACATGTACCTTTACAAGGCCAAAATGCAATAAAATAACTGGTAATAACACGGAAACACAAACTGAAACTGCACAACTCTTTGTGCTCTAGTGAGCTGAACCAGAAGTAAATGTAAACAAAGACATATTGGTGAACAGGCTCAGTTCTGTCAGATTTTACTGTTGGAAAACATCGGAGTGGAGTAAGGTGCATGCATAAATATGCTGCGTTACCAATTACCACAGTATTAACAAATGGCAAAGCTTACAGGTGGCACTACTTTCAGAGTTCATTTTGTTTTGTCTGCTAGACAGACATACAGGCAGCTAAGGCATACAGAAACGACAGCTCCCGAAGGATTTCATCACCTGTGCAGCCTGAGCTTGCATGAAGACAATATCCCAAATGTCGGTTACCCCATATAAACAACCAGTAGGCTATACAACAGTATTTCAACTGAGCTCAACCCGAGACGGCTTGCAAGGAAACAGTGACTTGAGCCTGTGTAATTCCCATCTCCATTTCCCATGCTCTGCCACAATTACTTTCAGTCAGTCAGTGTAATTGAAGAAATCCCATGGGGGCATTAAGGATTACACACACACACACACATACTCCTCTATTTCTCACAGACACACTGACCCCACTGTGTTTCATACTTGCACACACAGAGCCTGCACACCAACACACTCTGTCCCTATGTTCCTAGACATCCCTAGCAGTTCACCACCCCTCCCACACAGCTGTGGCAGGGTGACAGAACAGAATAACTACAAAGCTAACATGCTGTTACACGGATTAGTGATAGCACCTTGACTGAACTAGTCTGGCTCGGGCTGGAATGACCGAGGAGAGATGAGATTATAGAGAAGAGACCTTGGGGGGAAATGATGGCTGATAAACATGGGAGAGCAATAGGAGCAAGAAAGCAGGAAAAAGTGGCAGAATTACAATCACCTACATTCACCTGAGCAATTTGCCAAGGCGTTTATGAAGTGAGGGGGAAACATGCAGGACACAAGTAGCCAGGGGTGGACAGTATACCGGTATCTTTGTTGATACTATCATCATGTCACGCTGCAATATTAATCTTGACAGAGTGAGAATAACATGATCCAACACATTCTCTTAGATTTTAAAATATATTTCTACATGCTTCAAAAAAAGCACTCCCAAATATCCTTGGCTTTTATAACTAAAAAATGTCATATCTGCTTATATGCCAATTAAAATGTTTCATCTGCCCAAAAAAGCAATTTATTTGTACATTTTGTCCACAAATAAGTTTTGATAAAGTACAAAATGAACAAATAATAAAGACACAGACAGATACAAAGACAGACACACAAATATGAGGGTTTTTTATATAGAAAAGAATAGAAGGCTATCACCGTTGCTGAAAAGTCATGCTGTCAAAAACTGTCATGCTGAATAAAACAGAGAAAACAATTGATGATGATGTGTGTTTGTGACATGTTTTTCTTTCATTTTCACTTGTCAGTCAGATACATTTGTGATGAAATAATGCTGTTTCCAGTATGCAGAAAAAACTATGCATTTAACAAAACATATATTTTATTTTTATTACGAGATTCTTAATTTGAACACCGACTAATCCTCATATTGTGCATAGTTGCAATTCTTTATGTGTGTGGGGTGTTACGCTTGTGCGGAGAATAGTTTTGCAGCCCGTGGGAGCCAGCGACTATGCTACACACATTGTTTGTGGCAGCCACTAGGGGTGCCTCAGCAGCAATAGGGATGGGTAATTTAAAAGAATTACTGTGAAAAATCCCAAACCAACCCTCTAAAGTAATAGGCATACAATCCTATTTAACCCATATGCTGAGACAAAGCAGAGCTGCAGTGATATCCTTGCAAATACGCAACAAACATTTTCAAATCTTGCAGTAGTGCCTATAGGGTGACAGGCTAATAAACAACCAGTATGGACATTACCCACTTATTTGGACAATGATGTGGTGGTAAATAATATGGTGGATACTCTATGATCTCCAGTCATCATGAGTCAAACATCCACCAATGTGAATCAAATCAGTTATATTTTCTGAAAAAACATTAGTTTATGCTTTTTTTCCTTAAAAGGACTGTCTTTATATGACTTACACTAATTTGACCCCTTTTACTACGATGTATGAATGTACCTGCTGAATATATGTCAGCCTGAAAAAGGTGGGTGAGCTCTATTCCGCAAATAAAAAGGCGGATAAACAGAGTGTAGGCGGCGGGTTTACCCTCCCCTACGTCCCCGTGTTTGGAGCAGGTTCCGGACTGTGAACTGGGCCGACATAATGGATGTAACAGATGTGATGGCTGCATGTCAAGAGGAAGGAGCTGCTCCAGTCGACATTCCTGAGGGGAACTTTTTCCTGGACATTTGTGTTGATACTCATGGGCAGGCACGGTTCCCAAGGAGGATGACAGAGGGGAAGCGAAACGCAGTCACTTCCTGCGTGGGTGTAGCGAAATAAACAATGACCCTGATCCATTGTGGCTGCAATGTCAACAATATACAAGCCGTGCGGGACACGGACTGCCGTAAACAACATGCTCAACTGTGGGTCATCAAGTCTACAACCTTAAGGAGAAGGAAAGGGGTTATAATTAGGGTCTGACCAGATTGTTCACCTATCTCAATAACCTGACAGAAAAAGGCTGCCAGCCCCTGGAATAAGGCTGAGTGGTTGTCATGTGACATAATAGACCTGCACAGCGTTACATCAGCGGTTTGTTTTGAACGCTTTATAACCTGGATTTGAGGCGTTTGATCAAAACAAACGATAACATCTCACCAATGGTACAATGGTTGGCCTTACTAGCAGGGGGTATACGTGTCAACTGCTCTCTTGTCTTTACGGGTCGGGGGTGTTGAAGGGGAGTCCAGGCCTTTGTAATGCGAGATGAGTAAACCAGAGGAATGACGTACATGAAAGGCCATTCAAAGGCAACGTAACGCTATTGCCGCACACGTATACGGATACTCGAATGGCTACAATGCGCGCGCGCACGCACACACACACAACGCACAACGCCGCCTGTCATCCGTGTAACAGCAGTATGTTCAAAATGAAAGAAGTATAATATCCGGCTAACTCACCGCCGCGCCGATCTGTCGCAACGGGTTAGAAACGCCTATGCCGTTTGTTTTACGGCAGTGGGACGCGTTTTTAAAAGCCAAGTGACGCGGGAGTGGAAGCGCAGCGAGGCTCGACGGGGACAGTTTGGGACGTAACGGCGTCGCCGGCCGCAGAGCCGCAGAGCTGCTTACCCGACTGAACCAGACGCTGAGCTGAGTGTCGGACAACACGGCGAAGTAGCCCCTCTGGGAGCTGGGCTGGATGTGGAAGGGCTCCTCCTCACTCCTCAGCGGACAGAGTAGCCTCCGCGG
>OMOT01060678.1:0-10464 GCA_900312575.1 Acanthochaenus luetkenii | reverse complement strand
GAGGAAGATCAGAATTCACTGATAGAGTCAAGTAGAGTCGAGTCAGTGAGAAGAAATAAGCAGACACGGGGACACACACACACACACCACACACCCCCAGACACACACACACACCCACACCTTTTTCCCCTTTCTTTCGCTTAGAAGCCGGATGCTGGATGTCAATAAATGTTGCTTTAGATGCCAATAACACAAGCAGATGGAAAGCATTGTAAAATGGATGAATGGTGAAAACATCACACGTACTGAAAGGAAACGGCCCAAGCACACTTCAGCTCCTACTGACAGTTTGGATCGGAAATCACTAAAGTTCTTCTCTTATTGAAGAAAATGTGTTCTGATGTCCTGGACTTTCTTAGTCGCTGTTGACAATGTCTTGAAGAACTGGACAACTATCTCCTATGGACAAGTTCTGTATTACAGCACAACTCAATGTGATTGCGTACAGACACAGGGCAATTTGGAACTTTAAACAAGTTGGATAAGATTAGATTAGATTAGATTAGATTAGATCACATTACATAAGATTACATTAGATAAAAAATTAATGATGCCTGTGGGGACATTTGGTCGTTGCAGCAGCAAATAACATATTGAGAATATTACAACAAATAAATAAAGAAAGAAAAGCTTATCTGTTGTCCAATTTACAGGTTAGCAGATATTTACAGTTTAGAGATGTATGCATAATGCATATTTTGGCTCCCCCACAATATTACAGTTACAAAGCTGATGTACAAGTGTACATCACTAGCCGTTCACATGATCAGGTATACAGATAGAAGAACATATGTACAGAAATGTGTCCATGCATATGTGCATTGTTAGCTATTCGCTTGATCAAATGTACAATATGAGGTAACGTATAATTTATATAATATATATAATTGATTAATAGAAAATGAATATGTGCTGCTATATCAGCATATGCTATATGCAGAAATGTTTCATACATCAGATCCTGTCTACAGATGTAAGTAGCATATGTACACAAATGTGTGCAGAAATATGCACCGGCTCATATGCAAAGATTTTGTACAGAAATATGTACAGGTCTGTGCATGAACGCACATCAGAAAGGGAAGGTGTAGTAGTCCAGAGCCTGGGGCCAGAGCAGTTCATAGGGGGTGCCCAGGGTTCACAGCCCTGCTAGCTGGCTGAGGCGGGGCCTGTTGTGGCAGGCAGCACTAATGAGCACTTGAAGTGCTGCTTGCTGCACCTCGGGGAATGAGCCGGAGGCTAAAGGTGCTCCGTAGCTGCATCAGTTCTTCGCAAAGCGGGCGGGAGGCATTGTCCAAGATTGAGTAGAGTTTAGACTTCGCCCTGCCCTCTGCCAGCGCCTCCAGGGTGCACAGACTGAGCCCTACAACAGACGCAGCCTTGTTCACCCGTTTGTTGAGCCTGCGTGCAACAACACGTATTTCTACTGTATCCACAAAATTGACATCAGGGCAGTCTGCAGCCCTTCGCATGAATAGTACCAGTATTCATTAGTATTACTAAACAAAAGTATTACCTAATAACATGTTACATGCAACAGGATGATACTCAACAATTGCGTTTTCCTTTTATTTTAAAGGCCAGCTGTTGAGTATGAACATGATATTTGCAGTTTTGTCTGTTTAGAATATTTAATATTAATTTTTGTCTACACATCTCTCTCTCTCTCTCTCTCTCTGTCTGTCTCTCTCTCTCTTTCTCTCTCTAGGATCCTAGACTTCCGGAGAGTGCCCCCGGTGGCAGGAAGGCTGGTCAACATGACGAGGGAGATCAGAGATGTGACGCGGGACAAGAAGCTCTGGAGGACCTTCTTCATCTCACCAGGTAGAAACTCTGCCAACCCTCCTGCCACTTGGATACATCGCTCATACAACTTCCCCATAGACTTCACTTGTAAGAGGCTACTTAACTGCATTCGGGCTGAAACTGGGTTATGTACCTGTAGTTGAGAGATCTTAGGTAGACTGTGGAGTTTGTATGTCCTGGTCTGCCATTCAGAGCAATGGATAGTGAGAAAATGGCTTGAGTGATGATAATAATTCCATAGCTCGATCTCGCCACACGGTGGCACTGTAACTCAATGTACCCTCAAAAGCGCTACAGTGCTGGAATTGCAAGGGCGTGACATAACCTCATGAATGAATATGAAACTACATTCATAAAACAAGTACAAATAAATAGATACAAATAACTAGAATGAAAACTGTGTTATCACCCATGAATACTAACACGATTCATAAAACTTCCAGTTGAAAATTACTTTCATTGAATTTAAACCTTTATGTATTCTGGATAGAAAATAAATGAGTTACATTAGGTATTACAGTGACAGAAAGGGGAAACTGTAGGCTACTCATTCAGAACAACAGCAACATCAAAGGGTATTTATCACTTAAGAATAGTTGTGTCAGTGCTCTTAAGAGCATAAAATAACAGTTTTATGGCAAGAAAACAGGTAGACCATTCATCTTAGAACAACTGTTGTTGTGCCTGTAGTGCTTCAATAACAGGTTTGGGACATAACTGGTTGAACAAGCAAAGACCTTTTTCGTTTGACGTATTGGCTCAGCTCCACATTCTCCGCTTGTGTCCTTAGATAGCATTAATACAGCACATCCTCATGTCAGAGAGAAGCTGTGTGACAAATCAGCAGTCAGATTCTCTTTGACTGAGATATAGACGATCGATTAGCGGATGAATCGATTAGTCGATTGACAGAAAATGTATGTACATTTTTTAAATAATTTATCAAGTAAAAATAAGATACGATAAGATTTGCTTGCTTTTCTCCGTATATTATAATTATAAAATGAATACTTTGGGGGTTTTCGGCTGCTGATCAGACAAAGTAAGGAATTGAAAGACATCTCTTTGGGCTCTGGTAACTTGTGATGGGCATTTGTCATTATGTTTTGTAATATATATGTAGATATACTGTATATATATATATATTGTTTTATATTTTTGACATTTTATAGGCTAAATTATTAATTGATTAATCCAAAAAATCATCGATAGACTAATCGAGAATGAAAATAATTGTTAGTTGCAGCCCTAGTATCACACCACCCTGCTTGTTCTGCTCCCTATTATTGCTCTTCCTTCTTTTCATCTGTGTTCTTATATCTCAGTGTCTCTAGGTTTACCCCCCCCATACATATTTTGCCACGTGCCACACATGTTTGCCACATACATGACCGCATGCCCGCTACACATACCACTTCCCTCTCTCCATCTCTCTCTCTCATATAATTTCTAAGTCAGTGTTTTCCTTTTTCCTCCCCCCAGCCAATAACATCTGCTTCTACGGTGAGTGTTCGTACTACTGCTCCACTGAGCATGCTCTGTGTGGTAGACCGGACCAGATCGAGGGCTCACTAGCAGCCTTCCTGCCAGACCTGGCCTTGGCCAAACGCAAGACCTGGAGGAACCCCTGGAGACGCTCCTACCACAAGCGCAAGAAAGCCGAGTAAGGACAAGACACTGACGTACTACCGTGTCTTTATTTCGTCCTAGGTTCTGTCTCCCTCTATCCCTCTCCCTCCATCTTTTTTCTGCGTAAGCCTTGGTTGAACTCTCCCTGCTATCTACCGCTTTATCGCTTCCTCTTCCATCAGCCTCCTATCTCCTCATTCTTGTTTTTATTAAACTCTCTCATAATTAATGTTTCTTGTACGCCGCACCTTTTTCAAATAGCTGTAGAATTAGCTTTGGAGACATCCTTGACTGCTGAAGGACGTGCCAAGTGTTTTATTAACCTTTATTTATCCAGGGAACGTCGACTGAGCAGATCTGCCAGGAATAAAACCTCACTGTTTCATCTGTGCTACTTATCTAACCATCTATCACTCTGTGACTAAATGTTGCTAAATTATGTTTTTTGTGTGTGTTCTTAGGTGGGAGGTGGACCCAGATTACTGTGATGAGGTGAAGCAGACGCCTCCTTATGACCGTGGCACTCGACTCCTGGACATCATGGACATGACCATCTTTGATTTCCTGATGGGTAAGAAGAAAAAAGCACCGGGCATGGGAGACACACTAGGCCGAGAGCACGTATTGAAGGAAGGGAGGAGACAAGGGGGGAGGAAGAATGAAGGAAGGAAGGAAGGAATCGGTATCGCACAAGAATGTGATGCATCCACAGATGAATAAACACACCATACTATTGATGCCTCTTACTGTTGAAGCCTGCAGTTTCCTTACCATGAAGCCTATTTTCTCACCATTCTCAACCTCTCCTTGTACAGGTAATATGGACCGCCACCATTATGAAACTTTTGAGAAGTTTGGTAATGACACCTTCATTATCCACCTGGACAACGGAAGAGGGTAAAGACGTTCAACTGCTTTTAACGTGTCTGTCTTAGCAACCATTCAATGCTACTTTGGAAATTCTCCATCAGACCTAAAAGATGTCTTGCAAAGACTTCATTAATCCATAAGTTACTAATCAGTGATCCAGTTGGTCAATTGACATTTATCAGCAAGGTCTGGAACTATTCCTCGCCCTTAAAATGCACAAACAGTTGTGCTGACACTGCCACCCTATCAAGAGGTTTACCATTTTATAGATATAGAAATATATTGTGGCGCCCACCCTCTCGTAGGGGGTCTCCGCCTCTTGCCAGAGATGAGACACACACGCCCGGAAGCAACAATGTCCACACAGCCGGGATTTACGTTTCAACCACAGCTTTATTACTTCTCACAGGCAGGAACAGGCAGGAACAGGTACAAGAGTTACAGTACAGAGTCCAGGCATTCACATGAGACTGATCATAGCCTATAGTCCCGTATCACATACCCGGTCGCATAGTCCATCAAGGCAGTTAACCGGGAAGTCCAATTGTAGCGGCCGTACAGTCCGCGAGGAGACAGGGTTCTTCCTCGAGGGGGATTCACGGTCCCTCGGAATCCCCAGCACTCGGTACTCTCTCCCTGTCTCTCTCTACCGTACGTCTCTATCCCGCTCTCTACTTCTCGGACTTCTTCCCTCGCCGTTAACCTCCCTACGCCTCAGCTGTTTGTGTTCTCCTCTGTATGAGTCACCCCCTCTTTATATAGGGGCTCTCTTGGCCCTTATTGGCCCTATCCTTCTCCCCGCTGCCTCACAGCTGCCTCTTGTTGGGCTGAGTAGGTAAACGGCTGTGCTTGGGCCCTAGCGCCCCTAAAGGCACCTGCACACACCGCTCCTCTCCACCCAAACTCCCTGTGTCCACCACAATATCTATATGTGGAGTCTGAAGCTTTAGTGTAAACAGGGAAATGTCTCACAAAGCAGGTTTAACATAGTCAGGGTGTCTTTGTAATAGCTGGCTTTACAAAACCAAACAATGGCAATCCTGGCTAACCGGTGTAACAAAGATGCTCATCAACTGGCTCTGTCAACCCAGGATTTTCCAATCCAGCTATGAGTGCGTCACATGAAAGAGGCGGGGTTTGTAACAAAGCCAATCACATGCACCATGGACAGACCCAGAGCAGCGTATCTCAGATAACGTAAGATGAAAAACGGTATTGATCTCCATGGGGAGATTATGGTATGTTGTTGCTGCAGCAAAAGTACTAGGATTCAGTGAAGAAGAGGAAATATAATATAAGCACAGAAAAAGACCAAAAAGCCAGGATAAAGCCTAAAGTTAGCTCGCTGACCCACGGATCTTGCTTTGTTTCAGGTTTCATGTGAAGGCAGATAACCACACTGGGTCATGGGAGGTGAATATGAATATCTGGTTAATTTTTTGGACTTTATCTGCACCCTTGTAGGTTTGGAAAACACTCCCATGATGAGATGTCAATCCTGGTGCCTCTCAGCCAGTGCTGCAGGTCAGACTGTCTGTGAATTCACAATAATGATGTTTTTCTTTCCCACACTCTAATATTATAGTTTTGGACTTGGAGTTGTAATTTTTATATAGTTTTTTATTTCTATTTAAATTTCAGTTTAGTTTTAGTAATGTGTGGCTTTGGTAGTTTTATTTCTTATTTTGTACAAATGTTTATTTTCAATTTAGTTTTTTAAATGTTTGGGTAGGAGTGGTAAGGTATAATGATAGAAGTTCAGAACAGGTATTTTGTATGTTTGCAACAGGTATTGTGTAATGCAAACAATAAACAAAAAACAAAACAATATTATAATGTATTTACATTAATTTTTCAATTAGCTTCCAATACAAATAGCCAAAAAACTCAAAACATTTAACCTACTGTATATTTTTATTTTAGTAGGCCAAGTAGACAATCTAGTTTTAGTTCAGTTTTAGTTTTTTAACAAAGTCACGTTTTTAGTTTTACCTCAGTATGATGTTAACACAATTAACATCTAGTTTTCATCTTAGCATCTCCTTTCATTTTCAGTTGTATCAGCTCTTGTCTCTATACATGCACAACCCACACATTTCTTCTAACTCTCTTATATCTACAGCTGGATGCGAGGTTTAGCTTGCTAGGCTGTCAGAAGTGGGCCCTCCAGATGAATGGCAAAATAAATCAAATGCATTTTCTTGATGATATTTTGTTTACATATTCATAATATATGCACTTAATACTTTGCCCTAATCAGCACCATGTTAGAGTTTTATTTTATCGAACCCTCACAATAAGCCTTTGTCCGTTGTCACCAGGGTGAGGAAGTCCACTTATCTGCGTCTCCAGCTTCTGGCCAAGGAGGAGTACCAGTTGAGCTCCCTGATGGAGGAGTCCCTGCTCCGTGACTACATGTCCCCCGTCCTCATCCAGCCCCACCTCCAGGCCATGGACCGCAGGCTTCGGCTGGTGCTTCACGTCCTGACTGGCTGCATGGAGAAAGAAGGCTATGCCAATGTCGTGGAGTACGACCTGGCTGGGGACACGGCCACCCACAGGAGCCCTGGCCACAGGTAGTGAGGTCTAGGCTGGAGGATGGAGGGGACCGCCCTGCATACCTAGTCCCATCTTGGACCTTCAGTGACATGTGGACAATGGACTGTGGTCGCCGCTGTCTGACCAATGGGATTGAACCAAAATCCCACTTCTGACATCATGCTGAATTCAGTGAATTCCAAGACTTGCCATCAATGCCTCTACAAAACCTGATTTTATGTGTGTTTATATAGAATAAATTGTCCACAGATATTAGACTGTGCTAAAAAAGAGGCTTTGTATTTGTTAGATACATATGTGGTTTTTTTTTAATCAGATGGTGTACAAGACATATAGGGACCACTGTTGTGTTCTGACTTCGTTCTGTTTGTTTTGAATACTAAGGCTATCGTGTTCATTAAAGCGTTCATTATATTGTTACATGACCAAATGAGATGTTACAACGACAGAACAGCATACGGTCCGACTATAAGCTTTATCAATGAACCAGGACACGGAGAAAGGTTGAAAAACCCGTGTGAGGTTTGAATATATTATTTGCTTTGTGAAACATGTCAGCATTCATCACTTTTCACCTATATTTCAGTCAACCATATCAATAAGTACATGGAGGCAGGCCTGGGGTTAATGGAACGGTGTAGTTGTCATTAAATGAATGAACCAGCCCTACAATCTACAGCCAGGAAGGTTGTAGCCCTATAACCTACAGCATGTTTCCAAATGGTCTACTCTCTCCCTGTCTGTCTCTAAATGCTTTATTGTCTTGGTCCACACTCATGACGGACAGGATGAAGATGTGACTATATACAGTACTTCTGAAGAACATGTATACAAAGTATTTTTCACGCCGTAGTTCAAACAATATCCTCACTTTGCCTTATTCCAATTTTCTATCTCTTTTAATCATGTTTCCCTCTTTTTAGCAAGCTCATCTTGCACTATGTGTAGTCTGACAGGCATAACATGAAAAGATAATTATTTTGGAAACCAAAAATAGTATAACTGTAAAGATCAGAGACTAGTCCTGTGTGCTATATATCTTTCATTAATATGTGTGTCAGTCCATACAAATGCACTACCATCCTTTCCTGCAGACCTGAAACATTTAGATCAAGGATTGTCTGCACTGTTCTAATTGAAATAGTTACAGTTTATGCAATGCAAACATGTACAATTTGTATGTCGTGTCCAAATTATTATTTATTGGTGAGTCACAAAGAATGAGAGTGGTTTGACAAATTCTGGGTAATGGTTTTGCTTTATATGTTAGGGAAATATTGAACATAGCATTGGGATACTATTTAACATGATGTTTCTTTGGGGGTACTATTCCACATTATGTTCAGATGAGAGAAAAATAACGACGCTTTTTGATTTTGGACATTCAATTGCTGAAGTGTTGCCAGTGCAATTTCAGTTTCCTACTAAGAGCCCTGTGTATTGGCTAACCCGGTGCCTCTGCAATGACGGAAATACTTGAATGTTTTTTTGGGTTGCCAATAAGGACAGGATTCATAGAGATACTAACAGTGTAAAGCCTGAGTGGCTGGACTCCAGGTCTGAGAAGTGCCTGTGGGTGATGGACGGGTTACAATGCTCCTTCTCACAACAGGGATAGCCTCGGGCGCTGAACTTTGATTTTCATATTCTCAATGTAAATACCTATAAATACTTTTAAGACTTAACAGGCTGCACAGCGCAGTGATACGCTTCTGTTTTCTGCTATTGCATTGTTACTGTGAAGATCTGTTTACTAAACGATTAAGGTGTGCAATAAAAACTAAAGTGAGTACTAAAGTGAGTGTGTGTGTAGGTGGGTGGACTGCTGCCTTCAGCCTCTGGCTAGACACACAGCTCTGGCTGAAAGTGAAGGAAAGTCCTTGGCTTATGTCAAGTCCTGCATCATTTTTAAATAATCTTGAGCATTCTTTACTCATAGTGAGTTTAAGGTCTATAGCTTAAGATTTTGAAAACTTGAGCTTGGCAATTAATGGGTTTTTATACACTAAGAACGGCCCTGGTGTTTCTCATCTCACACATTTCACAAACCTCATCTAAAAGGCTCAAAGGTGGAAGCCCAGCCTGCTTCTGGATGTGAATCTGCACGCACTGGGTGATTCCATACAAACAGAACGGTGCAGTTTGTGTCACTCGTTATTGAAAAAATAAAATTTGTCTAAATCTTGTCTTGTCTAAAGATAAAATGCTAATGCTAAGTCATAGAAAGCCTAAGTTAGCTGAAGGGAAAAAAACAAGTAGTTTTCTTTGCATGCATATTTTTATTCATGGTGAAAAAGATCAAATACATGTTTTGCAGAGTAGAAAAACATTGATCCCTGTTAGGCCACCGTTATGATAATTTCTGATAAACTTGAGATACTGTTTGGTTAAATAATAACAGTGTGAAGATTCCCTGGAGAAAGAAAAAGTTTCATATGATAAAATGTATGAAGACTAGCAATTCCTTATATTATGCTACTACTATGTCACTAACATGGATTCCCTCATATGAAAATCTAAATAGTTGATATAGTATAGAGGGCATCAAGTTGTACTTTTGACATCAGGAGGCTGTGATCGTCGAAGATTCAGGTCCCTGAATTCAAATATGCTCAAGAAACTGGCCTGATCTTCATTGCTATGGCTTTCAGGGAGTATTTATCACCCTTCCAGGTGGACCAGATTACACCTGTTGATAAGTGAGATGTTTTCCCCCAAAGATATACACCATTGATGTTGGCAGAGTGGCACTTTTTATACCAAAAGGCTCCATAATAAGAACTTGCACAATTCTTTTTCCATGTGTCCTGATCTTTATCAAAGGTACTGAATTTCATCCCATTGTGTCTCTTCATTGAGTCCCCTGCTCCTCCATTCTTGAAGCCAGATAACCGCAGCCGGTAGCCATGAGCCTCGGAGTGCACAGAGAATGAGGAGTACAGGGCAAAAGCTTTGCGTCCCTCAAAGTCCTCCATGTCCACCCTCAGCTCGTACCTCCTCTTCTTGGTGAGGAGATGCATGTTCTCCAGTCCCAGCCAGTACTCTCCTGATGCGTTTCCAAAGCCGACTTTGTACTGCTCCCAGGGTCTGTAAAAGTTAAATGTGCCGTCCATTCTTCTCTGGATGACCGTCCACTTCCCTCCACCAGTGTCCATGTCGCAGTAGACTCCAACAGGTTTAATGAAAGGGTAGATGGTGTACACGCCACTCGCTTTGGAGACATTGGTGTAGATTTCATCACAGCTCTCAATCAGGGAGATGTCACAGCGAGGAGAAGAGTGGACTGTTGCAGCCAACAGCAGAACTGTGATGGCACAAAATGTCACTTGTTGCATTTTGTTGTTCAGATCAAGGCACTAATGAAAGTGTCAAGCGTGTGCACAGTCTTGCAGCTCCAATGCTATCTGAGCGAATGAAGGTCAATTTATAGTCACAAATGGTGACATGTGACGTCACTTATCCCAAAAATCATACTTGCATGACAGCTTGAACTATGCAGTCGTCTCACCAGTTTGCTGTTTATAAGATTATTTTGAACTGATTATACTTCACTGCTTTACATCGCCATAGCAGCAATTGGCAGAACAATGCCAGAAAAAA
>OMOT01060670.1:11155-25511 GCA_900312575.1 Acanthochaenus luetkenii | reverse complement strand
GGCTGGACACCGTAAAGTTCTAAAATGACTTAGGATGAGTAAATGTTAAAAAACGTAATTACATGAGGCATGCACTGCAGAATGACTTTGAAAGTATTAAATGGGCCATAACTCTAAACGACACTGGTATTCTCCTTGAAAAGTTATTTTTATTCCATTTATTTGTAATCAGATAGTGGAAACAGTGGAAAGATACAGTAAAGACAGGAGAGATGGGATGGCATGTGACATTGGTTATAGGCCGGATTCTAACCCACAGAGTTGCAATTGCATGCAATGCACCGTAACCAGCTGCGACACCAGGATGTGCCACTAACATCTCCCTTGACCTTTCTGACTACAGCATGTTCAGAGTTTTGTAAACCAGACATGGCTGGGGAGGTACGAGGTTCCATTGGATGCTTCTACCAACTTGCTCATCTGGTCCTTCATTGTGGCGATCTTTAGCCTGGGAGCGTGGGCTGGGTCTATTCACAGTGGAAGCCTTCCTGTCACTCATGGCCGGTGAGAGAGAGACACACACACACACTGCTTATATCAAAGGGGAAATAAGTACGATTTGTACTGCCCCATCGCACAAAATGACCATAATATATCTATGGGGAGTTGATAGGGTTGGTGATCAATACCAATGACTCAATGACTACTTCACCAGGTGCTGAGATTTCTCACCGTCTGTTTATTTTGGTTTTGTAGGAAAAAAGCTCTCTTGTTCAACAACGTTGTGGCTATTGTTGCTGCCCTGCTTATGTTCTTCAGTCGCATGGCCAAGTCTTTTGAGATGATCCTGCTGGGCAGATTTCTCTATGGATATAATACTGGTATGCTCTGTTGATATGTAGTGTGTGTGTGTGTGTGTGCATGTGTATGCAAATGTATTGGATGAATTAATTAATGTACTGTGTGAAACAGTTTTCCAATTTCCTTTGAGTTTTTGCGCTGATCTTGCTTTTCTTTTTCTTTTTCTTTTCTATTTCTTTTGTCTCTCTTTTCTTTCTCCACAGGTCTTGGACTGAGTGTACACTTGATGTACCTGGGGGAGAGTTCTCCAAAGAAACTGAGGGGTTTCCTGACCCTCACAGGCTCAATCTTCATCGGCCTGGGGAAAGTTACGGGTCAAATAATTGCCATCAAGTAAGAATAGACTGCTGATACTTTAAAGCATAAAGTGTATCTGTAACAACACGTAAAAAAAAACATTAGCCAAGACAAACTGAGCAGAAAAATATAAAACAACCGCCTACTCAGTCACTTATAAGAAGCCAAGAAACATGGGTACAAAAATGCCTTTGGCAATTGTCCATAGTTGCCTCCTACTACTCAATATCAAATGGTCTTACTAATTAGCAATCACTAATTTCATCAGGGTAAATAATGTAATGTACCGTATATGGATTCCCTGAAGCTGGTACATGTATTCAGCTACCCTCATTATTTTCAGAACAAACTCATACATTTATCTCCCTTTTCTCTACCAGTCTACTGATCTATGTATCTTTCTAACCTGGCTTTATTTTACTGGCTCTATTTAGGGAATTGATGGGCACAGAAGATATGTGGCCATATCTCTTTGCTCTTAGTGGCATTCCTGCCGTACTGCAGTTTGTGACATTGCTTTACTTCCCTGAGGCACCTCGATACCTTTACATTGACAAAGGTGATATTGAGGGCAGCAAAAAAGGTTAGTGGAAACAATCTGCGCATCTGAGCCTGAAGCTACAGTGAGGTGAGGCGGACGTGTTATATTAATGGTAACAATGAGTACCTATTTAAGGTCCTTGAAATTCAAAACCTCAGGAATCCCTCTCCTACAATGGATTGCGTTGCATATATATAGCAATTCTTACTAAATGTAACAAATGTTGAAAGAAAAAACACAAAAAGAGAATTTGGGTAAAGCTGTGACTGGAGATACACAGTCAACGTGGGCTGTACACTTTGCAGTGAGAGCTAGAGGTGAGTAGCCTTCATCAGAGAAAAGATAATGGAAGTTAGGCAAGTAACTTAACATTCCCAATGTTCCTAAATGCTTATCCCTGCATTATTATTATTCATTGTTATCATTAATATGACTTTTAAATGTAAGTCTTCCGCCTGACCTCACTATAAACTCGGCTGTCATTGGCTATTGGCGGTCTACTCTGTTGGAATTAATCTGTGATCCTCACACACTTCAGGACCCGTCCAGATGTCTGGTCATAAATATCAAACATGTTTGGTATGATTGGGGCCGCTCAGATCAGTCTGTCGATCGGTGTGATTAAGATTAAAACTTAAAGTAAACCCCTCACACTACCAGATAGTTAGGACTAAACCTCAGATTGGCGATTACCCTCCCAACAATATAATCCTCTAGTGTGCCCGGGGCCTTATATTGCTTTGAGTGATACCCTGTCCTTGCCAAATCATCTTGTGTGAGCATATTTACGACTGAGAGACAAAAAATTGATGAACTCCATCTTTACGTGTGTGATTTAATGCGATTTCAAAATTGATCAGGATTTTTAAAGTGTCCTAGTGTCCCCAGCCTTTTGTTCACTACCAAAAAACATCGCAGTGAGCTTTATTTGAACTTAGTGTCAGTGATTCCCCTTATAATTATTGGAACTGTGAAGGAAATCTAAACTGAAATGTTCTGTACCAACACAATGAAAGTGCACTGCACATATGTACTACTTTGGGGAAATAGCCTAAGATAACACGTAACAAGCATATATACTAAAAAAGTGCAGAATGTTTAGATGGTGTCACAGATGAACTCAGGATTTATCATGTTTTTTGTATAACTTGTGTATGTATATGTGTGATAGCCTTGCAATGGCTGTGGCAGGAGGACGACCTAAAGCTGGAGCTTGATGACATGCGTAAAGAGAGAGAGAGCACACAGGGCGAGAAGGCAAAGACCGTATTGGACGTTCTCCGCTCACGCTGTGTGAGATGGCAACTGCTGGCCCTGGCCATCCCCTGTGCCGGTATTCAGTTCTGTGGCATCAATGCTGTGCGTTCATTCCTCTTGATAACACCAAATTAAATGTCAACCGAGAGCCGTTTCTCGCAACTTGTTCTACTTCCTCCCCAGCTTAATAACTTTTCATTTTCCATCCTATCATCCAGCTGTACTTCTATGCCTTTGACATCTTCCGTGAATCAGGAGTGCCAGAGGACCAGATGCATTACTTATCCATTGGTATCGGAGCAACAGAGCTCATCACCATTTCACTATGTGTAAGTTTCATTTCACTGTGGGGTGAATTTGATTCATGAAATCATATTGACACTGAAAGGGAGGCAACAATGCAAAACAACACAGATCTAATGTAGTACGTCCTTAGGTGAACATAGGAGTGTCAGTGCTTCCGATTGGAAATATCAGCTCTGATAGGGTATTTTTGTTTTTCCAAAATCTGGGTTTCAAGAGTTGCTACGCCACAATTACTAACCCTAACCCTAGCGTGGCCATTTTGAAATGTATAACTGCTAGTGGATGGCTCTTGTTGGCTCCACACCTCCCCCTCTCAGGGGCAGGGGCTGTTTTGTTACACTGTCACCTCACAGCAAGAAGGTCATGGGTTCGAATCTCGCCACGGTCCTTTCTGTGTGGAGTTTGCATGTTCTCCCTGTGTTTGCGTGAGTTTCCCCCCACAGTTAAAAGTTTGTGTGTAGTATGGTATGTAATGTATGTATGACATAGTGTATGATGTATATGATGGTAGCGTCTGCTAAATGCCGTAATGTAATATGGATGCAGAGAGGAATGCAACTGTTGTTGAACATTTTCAACCACATTTTTATCGGAGTCCACACTAAATCAGCTAAGGTAGGTAGCTTACTGTGCTAAACAAACGATGGACCTCATTCCTGGACGCAGTTAAGAAAAAGGTAAGAATACATGTCTTCTTAACTACTTACGAAGTTCCCGGGACAATTCTGGCATTCCTGAATGGTTTCTTATCTGGGATTTGTTCTTCGCTGAGAACAGGATTTAAGAACGCGGAAAAGCAGTCGTAGATAGGCCGGACTGGAGTGCGTCCATGTTCTTAAGGGCTGAATTTGTGAGAAGTCATTGGTGATTGCGTTAATTCTACAGACATCCTCGGATTTCAATAATTATAATAATGATAAATACGAGAACATTTGCATCATTAACAATTACGTTTCACATTCGTAGTCATGATTCTACGAGGCATTGTGATGTTCTAAAATAAATAAAAGCACCACACGAACACTGCAAATGGCAGTGAATAAATAAATAAATAAGCACTAAACTCAATCGCGTGGATATAGAGCCAAAGTGGAATAGAATAGACACATCTACATTCCGTAAATAAACGTGTGAATATCCATAATTAAAATATATCATATGGGCCTACATAAAATATAGATAGCACCTATCAAGATCCACAAGTAGTCTACTCATGTATTTAACTCAACTGTATAATTTAATCTGCTCTCAGCGCATCCCATTCCGTTCATGAGGCTATATATTTGACATTTTGTATTAATAGTCCATATACCGTCTTGTTCTCTATCGTTATTTTCTTATTGTTGTTTTATTTCATCAGTCATGTCAATTGAACCATGCCATCCAATAATCAGGGATCAATTGCGCTATTTAAAGGGCCAAGTCTGCACCCTAGGCCTACACACACAATATGGCATATTCTGTGTGCACACGGTCCTGTGGTTGCATGCCCTTATTAGGAACTGGCGGTGCGTTTATGTATGCAGATTCAGGTGTATGAGAACGCACCTTGGCAGTTTAAGAACACATTTCCACCCGTTCATGAATCCGGTGGGGATATTTCTTAGGGTTGGTCTTACGAAGTTCGTAAGAAGACATTTAAGGAGACAATTAAGAAAAGGTTCCAGAATGAGGTCCAATGTTTTTCTCTTACTCACCTTGGTTGACCACGCCACTTTTTTGAATTAGCCACACCCTGACATGAAGGCATTTATCCAGATGTGTGTCTAGTGTTCAAGCACAAGGCATGTTGGAGTACCTAGCGTTAAACTACAAAGTTTCTCCCTAGCGAAATTGGAGCACAAGCCATGCTGTTATGGTTTGTATGGTTAAGCGTGTTTATGTCTGTTAACGCTTAAAATCCTTAAAATCCATTCTTTTGTCTCAGTCTCTGTTGATAGATCGAGCTGGGAGAAAGAAGCTGATGGGATATGGCTATCTGTTGATGGGTGTCACCATGGCTATACTTACTGTCATGCTGTCCATCAAGGTAAAAACATTCCAATGCTTTTTTGTTATTAGGCTGTGCCCTCCTCTCCTCTGCCTAGTATAAGATAAAGCTCTTCTCTTCTCCCACAGGACCTGTATTCCTGGGTCCCATATATGAACATCGCCCTAATATTTTCCATCATCGCTATTTATGGACTTGGACCATGTGAGTTTTCTGTTCATTGTTTGTCCGCCGCCCATGCTGTAGTAGGGGTTAATCATTTCAGCACTGATGTCGTCTGGTTGAAACTGGTGGAGCGGATTGTCACAGTAACGTTTTCGACTCCTTTCAGCCGGAGTGTCTATGGCCCTCCCTGCTGACCTTTTCCTACAGGCCTGGCGTCCCTCTGCTTACGTAATCAGCGGAACTGTTAACTGGCTGGGCTTGTTTCTTGTGGGGATGTTCTTCGGCTATTTAGTGGTGAGATACTGGCTCACTCAAATTGTGAAACTTTGTAGTTTATGGTTTCTCTTATTATTTCAAGATTTGTTTTTAACCACAATGGCATGCATTCCGAGAATAATGTCTGTTTTAACGTGTTTTTTCATGTACCCATACAGGATGAAGTTGGGCAATTCTGCTTCCTTATTTTTGTGGCTTACTGCTTTTTCAGTGGAGCATTCATGCTATATTTTATCCCAGAGACCAAAGGAAAGACAATGGTGGAGATTATGGAGGACTTCAACAAACTGAACTTCAAGAACAGGAGCACTGACAGTGAAAAGACAGACGACTTAGCTCTGGCAACTAAATTCTAAGAAAACTTGTTTTTACATAGTTTATTCATCACTTCTTCCATTTTGTATCCAATAGTTTGTATCATTTTTTCATAAATATGGTTCCCTGTATGAATTTCTCAATACAATTAATCACTAATGGTCAATAACATTAACCAACATGAAACTGTATTTCAGCTAACTACATTGTTCATCACCAATTGATAATGTGTACCATTCTAAACAAAACAATATTAATATATTCATTAAAGCATTACCTTTGGCATAAGCTTCTAAGTCCATGGTAGTGAGACAGAACGTAAACAGATTACCTGATTACTTTGAGATCAAATCAAATGAGCAAGGTGCTGACAATCTGAAAGCGAGCCTGGAAATAAACCAACATGAATAATCAGATCAAATATGTGTTGCTCATTACATCTGAATACTTTGTTTCTATCATTTTAGTGTTACAATTACCCACTTAAATATTGCATTTCTCTAAATGGAATTTATTTGACACCTTTGGGATTGAAAACCTTTTTCTGTAAGTTGTATTCTGTTGCGCTGCTCTTTAAGAAAAACACGGGCAATTAAAGTACAACAATTAAGTTATATGATGAATTACAGTTAGTATATTGAAAGTACTGATTTATAGTATAAGTATTTATCAAAGTCAAAGCTCAAACCGCTCAAAGTCGCAATATCTGCACTGTCACACAACCTACGTAAATCACTTTCTGCAATAAAACCAGGTCAAATCTGTTGCGGCGCTAATGCTATCTCTCACAGCGCGGTGCACGTGGTCTCTGCTTGCATCCTGGGATTAAGGGTCTTTCACATCTACTTCAGAGGAGAGGTTGTTTGAGGTTCTCATTTGCTTTTTCCAGTGTTCCAAACATTCAACAAATAAAATAAAAGATACGTTTTCATTACATTAGTTATGTCAGATATCAATAGTACATCATTTCAGTACCCACCACTAATTACTCACAAGAAAATGAAGACAGGAGCTTTTTCAAATGCAATTTATTTGATACTCACCTCTGTACCAACAAGAGAGATGAGACTCAATAAACAGAGTACAAAAACAAATATCTATAGAAAAGTATGCTTATATTGAAATATGTCCAAAGACTTTATAACAAAACATGTAACTCACATGTTTTAAGAACAATCTTGTCGAGTACAATGATAAAATACCAAGTTAACATATTGTACATCTTCTGTGTGTGCATGTTTTTTTTATACAAAAGTGTCAATGCAAGTCACTCTGTACAATTGATCTACCATTTAGAAAAGAAGACCTTTTTCAATCCACTGCTGTGCACCATCAGTATTGGGAAGGCACTTCACAACAGACCAAAAGCAGAAAAAACAGAATCTAGACCTAAATAATCAATGAAAACACCTTTTATATTTGAGTACCAACATGAGTGAAAAATTATACCACCGAATGAATTTACTAGCATATTATTGTGTGTCGAGAAATCGTAACAAATGTGTTTTTTTCCTTCACAGCATCTTCCACTTGTTTAAAAAACAAAAACACAAATACACCCTTTATTACCTCTAAAGAGTAAATACTAGTGCATGACGGCGGAGTGGATCAAAAAAGGGAACTAATTGGTCAAAGACATGAGTCAAGCAACTGGCAGTGTGAGCGCTACCAGAGCAGAGTGACAGTACGGTGAACAGTGATACTACTGCCACCAACCAGTGATCGACATTCAGTCCCCAGCTCAACTCGCACACCAAGACAGAGCACACAAGGTTAACTCTGTGCATGCAGTGAAGACGCTTCCAATCAAATGGCCATAACTTAATATCCCTCTACATAACAAACAAGAAAAAATTATATACATGTATAGGACCACCATTGACAAACATTGATATATATTGGGTGGATCATATATATATTTATATATATATATTTATAGCATGTGTATAAGAATGGTATATACACTTGTTACAATCACACTATAACCATAAATAATATAGGAATGTACTGAATTTAACAGACTAAATTAGTCTCAAATAATATACAAACCAGGAAACACAGATTGAGCACAGAGACAAACGCACAAAGACGGCCTACTCGGCACACATATACACTCCTTTTTACATACCCATCTCCACACACACTTTCCCTGTTAGGCCGATTTGATTTGCATCATAGGTATACATATACATAGGAAACAGAGATTTGATGTAAAATGGATGTGTGTGATGTAATGAGTCGATATGATACAAAATGATTTAGTTAAATGTAACATTGCCCCCCCCCATGATTCAGTACAATCCAAAATCATTTTCATTGTTTTAACTGAAACAATAAGAATGTAGTAAGCGCTAATTGATCTTCACACATCATTTTTGTCTCATGAGATACAACTTCACTTAATTGACAATGTGAGCTTATTTAAGACTTTAAACTAATTAAAATCTTGAAAAATTAGGCTTCAATTCGCTTCAATTACAATGGCAAATGGCAGTAAAGGGCACCTGCAGATGAAGAGCAAGATGTCAAATGAGACAAAGGAAAGCATAAAGGTGGGTGAGCGGCTCCAAATGCGTGTTGACTTGAGGGCACAGTTCAATGAAGACTGCTCTGTCACAGGAATGGTATAAGCCTTGCAATTAGTTTTGCTCATTTACATTTTGGATTAACCACACCATTTTCACTACAAGACACCGACAGGCAGCTCACGCTGTGACTGAGTGACTGTTAGTGCAAACACAAGACGTGCCTTCTACACATAGCACAAGCTAATCTGACAGGAGGGGAGTGAGTAATAGGAGTGTAGCCAAATGCAAAAGGAAGAAACACTGCCGAGTCAAAGTGAACTTGATTACTTGAATCTGTGAGGGTTGCATTGGGGTTGGTCAAGAGGCTGGTGTATCAGTTTGTGAAGAACTCCTTTTCCACTTCCCCTCATGCAGTCGACACAGTCTGAGTCCTGCTTTCAATCAAAAAGTTGTTACACAACACACACTAACAAACACACACGTCTCCTCTATTTAACATAATTTAGAGTGTAAAATTAGCAAAATTAGCAAATCACACGATTTTTGTTTGACAATATAAAAAAACAATTTGTACACAAAACTATGAGGGCATGAATAAGTTAATAAAATATAATCTACATTTCTCAGAATTCTTAATTGTCGCACCTGAACTTGGTCCGTTTTAATATACAGAATTGATTTAACAAACCAGACTTAGTAACACTTTCATTGTAAGGGGTATACAAAGCCCATTCCTAACAAGCTCAAGGCAGGTTTCATGACAAATTCATAAAAAAATGTCTTCATTACATATTAACAGAACACGATCAAACACTACATTGCAGGAGGCCAGCGTGGTGCACATCAACAGGCCTCAAAGGCCCAAGCCTTGATCAAAGCATAAAGAAAACGGGTAGTTCTACAACTGGGATAACAGGTAATTTTCCTTTCTTACACTGAATTACAAACCTCAATATACAAAGATTTACAGTGACAGATTAATGTGAAAAATGTAAGTTGGAGCAATAGAAATGTGTTTACCTTTGTATTGTTTGCAAACATTGGTGTAATATTGACCTGTATCTTGACTTAAAAATATTTATTTTTTTGCAGTTTTTCTATTGACGTTTTGTTTTTAATTTCTGAAATTGAACGGCACAAGTGCAGAAGAGTAGATGGGATTCATTGGTGAATCTGTTGTATTTTTGCAGTGCATTCAGCTAGGGACTTTTCAATGTGTGATTTTGCTCTTTACATTGAACAAAATTAAGTGATTATTAATAATGTGAAAGTTAACCTTGACTAGGCTATGATAAACAAAGCACTGTGGTGTTATTTACTTCTATGAGGTAGCTGAATTTTTCACTGTGGAGCTGAAATCCTATTTTTGCTAACATTATTATGTTATGTCAGACTGGCATTGTGCCATGAAATTTCTGCTTTTGTGAATTTACTTTAAAGCATCATTAAAGTTTGGTAGAAGTTTGGGTTGTGTAGTTACCTTGCCATGATGAAACTCCAAATATTGGCTTGATATCTTCAATAGTTCTGTTGACGAAAATGTGATAATACAAAATAGCATTTACTTCTCTTCCCTTAGACTTGCACGAAGAAAAAGGTCTCAATGTCAGACTTTTAGCACACAAACGAACGCAAAGTGGATTCTGCCAATGTATAAAATAACAAAACTCGGTTCAGCATTTTTTGGAAATAATAAAAATGATTTTACTATTTGAATTAGGTAGAGGATCCGGTGTGATCTGTTTGTTACTGATTCAGGAGTGAGTGTAGACATTTGGACCAATCAGGTCATTTTTTATACACGCAAGAACATACACGGTGATTTGATCTCGTAATCTTCTTCCTAATTCAAATAGTAAAATCAACAAAAAGTTGAAATATTTATGTCAATCAATCAACACCATTAGTTTTACAGTACTCTCCGGAGCAACTATTGAAGATATCTCACCAATATTTGGAGTTACATCATGGCAAGGTAACTACACAACCCAAACCTCTAACAAACTTTAAGGATGCTTTAAGTTCTTACAAGTACACTTTTTTTTTTTACAACCAACCCAGAAACAACCAGTGTCCTTCCTAACTTAAAACTGATTGTTGCATGGAGTGTGATCCTGTCAAAAAAAAGTCAAACAAGCAAGCAAACATTCAATTGTGTTGATCTAACTCTCTCACTAAGTTCCTTGACAACTACTAGTGCCACTCACTGGCTTATATAGTGAGGCCAAGTGTGACAAAAGTGTTACAAAAATGAATTGCTCATTCGTAAATGTGACATGACATATGCCGTGAGCCTGTTATGAATGTAAGTCACTCACAAATAAATTCTTAGCAAAAACTGATATCACAATTCCACACAACAGAACAGAAATACTACCAAATTATTGGAGGCCGATTTTAATCCCTGCCCTTTAACAAAATAAATGTGTTTCTTAAAAGCAGCAGAGAACAAACTTCAAATATAGATTCAGCCCTCTTGTTGCTCTGAGGCAATGACAAGTCTGTTTACAGCCTTCAGAGCAACTAAGAATATGAACCACTAGTTCTAAGGATGCATTAAATAATTCATCTCATGTCAATTAACATAAGTGTAGCTATGAAAAAATGATTACACATCCACCAGAAACAAATGAAAGGCAATGAAAAATAATTAAACTTCAAAAGATCAGATTAAGGAAAATAACCTTCAAGAAATGTTTTATGTAGAAAATTGACAACACCATACACATATTTTTCCTACTCCGAAATAGTATGAATCATATGGCAAAGTTTGTGACAAAAAATAACTTGGGACGCACAGTGAGCGACACAATGAACAGCAGAGTAGTCTCAGGCAAAGCTATTCCAAAATACAAAGCATCTCAGGTGGGAAACCCAGCTGACCCAGAGAGGCTTCACTAGAATCAAATCCCCAGCAAAGTCACTTCCCTCCAAAGTCTATGCCACTCTGACCTGCCTCAGCGTCTACCAGTGAAGAGGCAAAAGCAGACTGGACTATCTGAAAGCCAAAGGACTCAAGCAGAGACATGTTCTGTTGAGGGGAGAAGGGAGAGGTCAGGGAGGGGGGCAGCTCACTCAGGCCAGACCCCGTTACCCCATGGCCCTTCTGGGCTTTGTGTACTCTGTGCTGATGCTTGTTGAGGTAGGACTTGGTGCGGAAGGCCTGACCACAGGTGCCACAGGTAAACTTCTTCTCAGGGTCCGTCTTGGCTTTGGCTCCCTCTGGAGAACCCAAATCTCCTGCAGAGGCTCCGTTATAGACTAAAGAGGGCATCTCGAGCTCCTCCCCGTCAGGTTTGTGTGGAGACTTGAGCTCATCACCGTTTGACAATTCCCCAAACGAAGGATCCGATTCTTCAGATTCCAGATGAGGACATTTCCCAGCATTTTCCTGCCCATCTGGGGTGAACACAGCATGGGTGAGAAGGATGGAGAGCAAGAAAGGAGAGTGAGAGAAAGAGAAAGGGAAGGAAAGAGCCATGAATTAGGACAAATGCAATATAACATAGGGTTCCTCAACTAGAGCCTCAATCCAGTAGTTGGCTGCCACCTGCAACAATTTCAAATTTAAGTTAGGCGAGTAGACACAATACTGAAGTGGCTGCACCAAACAGAAGTAGGGACAATAGTGACGATTGATTTTACAGATAAAAAAAAAGAAAAGAAAAAAGTTACATTCCTTATTACAGATATGTGACTATGGTAAACTGGTTGTAGAGGTCAAATTCTCAGCTCTAGCTCAAAATCCATTTGCCCAGTGTCCACTGAGGAATCTGCTTGCTCATTCAATCAGTGGGCTTGTACTAGCACCATGCCCCCACCCACCCTCCTGCTGGACTGTACTGACCTGCAAGAGGCCCATGGAAGGGGAAGCCAGGCACCCCGCCAGAGCGACACTCCCAGAAATATGGAGCCCCACCTGACTTCCCCAAGAGCAGCTCAGGCTGCAGGCCCAAGGTTGGAGGGCCAGGCTGGGGAAGAACTGGGTGTCCAGAGAGGCCACGAAAGCGACCCTCTGCCTCAGGTGAGGTGACAAACAGCTGGCGACTGGCGCACAGGTCTACACAACACCCGGCCAGAGAGAAAGGAAGGGGGAGGGACAGACATAACAGGCCAGCGGAAACCATACGGACATAATTACCTTCATTTCATCACTATTGTTGCAAGGCTGTCTGCAAACAAGGGCAGACCTAAAAAGCTAGAATTAATCCAAGTTCTTAGCTATGCGTTTGCTATGACAAAAATGATTGGCAATGAATGAAACTTTTTCCTCTACCACTTGCCCTTCCAGCAAACTGCAAATTCCTGGACTAAGTAATTTGTTGTTTGATTCCCTTCCCCAGCACCTTCCAACTCAACTATTTCGTTATCAAACGCAATTATAATGGCAAAAACTACATTGCCATTTGAGTATAGCATCATAGCCTTAAGTTTACTAAAGGCTAATAAAATAGAGGGTTACAAGCAAGTCATCAAGAACAGATTAAACATACTCCGTACAAGATAAATGAGCATAACGCACACATACAACATTGGACCTCATTCTGGAACATTTTCTTAAGTGGAACACGTGGAAATGTTCTGCCAAAGTGTTCTCAGCTGCGCTCCCCCGAATGAGGAATGCCACAGATTTTTCAATTGAATGCGCATTCTCGTACACCTGAATTGGCATACATAAACGCCCCGTCAGCTCCTTATAAGGGCATACAACCACAGTACCATGTGCACACAGGTTTTATTTGTCACATGCAACATCATACCAATAAGATGAGTAGTGGAATGTTTCTCCACTGGCTCTTACAATGTGCACACCAAGCAAGGTAAAACAATAAAACCAACAATAAGAAAATAACAATAGAGAACAAGACGGTATATGGACTATTAATACTAAGGTGACCAAACGTCCTCTTTTACCAGGACATGTCCTCTTTTAGGGTCCTAAAACATCTGGTCAAGTTTTTTTAACGAATTCTAGTTGGGCTCATTTTCTGTAAAGTCCTTTGAGACATGCTTGTGATAAAGGGCTGTATAAATAAATGAACTTCAATTTGTATTGCACGTCGCACTTAGTGAGTCGCACTGAGCGCTCACATTGAATACAATGCCAAGTTGTTAATTGTCTGTTGAGTCACTTCTTTTAGTGCAATACAATGGGATGTGCTGAGAGCAGATTAAATTGTACAGTTGAGTTGGTTCTTAAATCCTGTTCTCAGCGAAGAACGAAACCCAGATAAGAAATCATTCAGGAATGCCAGAATTATCACGGGAACTTCGTAAGTGGAGTTAAGACATTTCTAACTTTTTATTAACTGCATTCCAGAATGAGGTCCATTGTTCTCCTCCCTCTTGCAAATGGCATGAAACTAAATGAAGAATATAGTCAAAACTGCAGTAAATACAGGGACAGTACACATTACTGGCCACAACCATTTGTAGGAGTAAAATATATATTCTGATCATTTTCTTCTCAAATGTATCTAATTGTTTGCAACTGTGAAATAAATCATTAAAACCAACAGAGCTACATCATTTGAAAAAAATGCTAAAGGGCTGAGTTTAGTGAACTAGATTAGTGTTTAACGAGATATTCACAGTCTCATACTGTTACCAACAGAGTAGCAAGACCTTGCTCAACAGCACTTTGGTAGACGCTTAGGCGAAATGGGGGCTTGTCTTACTCTATGATGAAGCTCTCAATGAAATCAATGATTTTCAAGGCCAACCGTAGTTTGGTATATAGCTTAACAGCAGTTTGAAATGGTGTAGGCTCATTGATGGTTTTGGTTTAATCATTGAATGACAGAAAGACAGTTACATTTCAATAGAGGTGAGGATTTTCTCCCATGGCGTTTTTGCCAATTGTGGGTGTGGCTTGCCATT
>OMOT01060670.1:0-11115 GCA_900312575.1 Acanthochaenus luetkenii | reverse complement strand
TCCCCCCCACCACACCCACACCCACACCCACACACACACACACCTAAAAAAAAGTCCCAATGAATCCAGGCAAATGGTGCACAAATTAGGACAATCATGCAACATCAGTGCATTGTTGACCACTTGGTGATGGACCAGCCAAGCAGAAACAGACACTGTTAGCTATATAATGCCATGGCCATGCTAAACAGACAGACAAAAATAAATAAAACAAAACTGGCCTAGCACTGCTAGTAGCTACACAAGGCGTGAGTGAAGCATTTTCAAATTAAATACTAACAGCCCACTTCAACTCATTCAATTACTGCCTGCCAGGATAGGAACCAAAGATCTGAACATATTATATTACCTATTTTCAGAGCTAGCCTTTATATAATTAATAGTGTAAGCACACACTGACACCGGTGTTCTAACTTATCAAACAAGATGTCACACTTTACATACTACAGGTATCCACTTTAGTTGTAGTGGTCTGCCTATTGACTTGCATTAATTTCAAAGCAAGACAACTACTGTACATCCAAAGAATTTGAGCAACAGGATTCATTTGATGTTAACCATTAAAACATAAAAAGGTCTCCACCGGCCATTTCTGTCATTCTGACATGAGCCAATGCAGCTGTTGGGAGCAGTTCCTGGCTTTTCCCAAACCAGCTCTCTTGATGATGGCACTCGGCTGAAGAAGACATACTGCCATTGGCCTAATTACCTCATCGTTGACTATCTAACCCGCATTATATAATATAGCAGTAATACAATAGTAATCATTAAAGAAAAGCTAACCTTTCATTAGCATTGTGTAATACTTCAAGCCACTTTCCGCCTCATATCAACCATGCAGCCCGTAAACTACCACACAGAGAGGTTCTGTCTACAATGCTCACGTTGAAAAGAGAACCCCTACAGTTAGCTAACAGAAGAAAAAACAACAACAGATGAAATCTATAAGTAGCACAATGGGAGATGTATGAGCAAAAAGCTTGGCAGCAGAGGTTGATGTATGCTTATGTTGTAAACATAGACAAAGATGCAGCAGCACGTTTCCCCAAAAAGCAGCAGAGCAAATGAAAGCCAGAAACAAGTTTGGGGTGGGGCAGGCGGCTGCTTGCCTTCCACTGAGCACTGGTGTCCCGTGTGGTAAGGGGTGCTGTTGTGCATCTGCTGTTCCCCCCTTGGCTCAGGGAAGGTGTGCACAGTGGCAGAGGGGGGCATTGGAGAGCCATGGTGTGTCTTTATATGCACCTTAAGGTAGGACGCAGTGGAGAAACCTGGGACCAGGAGAAGAACAAACAACAGGGCAGTTGTTGGACACACTCAAGGTCTTGGCTATGAGAGGGGCCTCCTGTAAACAAAGACATTCAAAAGGATCAATGCCACCCATCTAGCCAATGTCAACCCTGACTGGTTTGGAAACGTGACAAATACTGATGACCAGAAGACCTGTGGTATATCGATGTTAATCCAGGGGCAATTGAATAAATATCCATCTCTTTGAATTTTGACTCTGACCAATGGAGGGCATAGGAACATCTTGCATCTAAAAAAAGTATTTAGTATTTAGCTTTAGAAAAGACCGGGGTGAGATCTGGATCGGACAAACCAGCTGATTCTAATTGGCATGCCAGGTCCCGAGCTAACAAAAAATTAATACAAAAATCGATTAAAATCTTTGTGGGTCCTACCTCACCCACCTCTGCAACGTTTCCAACTACAGAGTACATACTTTTCTAAACAAAAGTCCCATGTAAACAGTCAAGGTTTCCTTTGAGAAATAATCTGGGTACTTCTATCCTAGTGTCACCCTCTGATTGCCAATAGCTGCATCTAGAGGTACAGAAGGGGGCTATGTTGCTGCTTGCCAGCTATCTTACCATCAGAAAGAGAATGATGGAGCATTTCCAAAACAAATTTATTGTAGTGTTTAAACTTGTATAATTGCTACTAACTAAACCTGTTTGCTAACTTGGAGTTTCTTTTGCAAATTACACAAAAACAAACAGGGAAGATATAATTCAGCAAATCAAGCAAAGGCAAAAAGCCAAATGTGCAAAGCAAGATCAGAGGCATCTGACTTCATAATTAGCCTATTTCTGCAAGCCCATTACAAATGTTACACTTCAGATTTGGTGAGTATACTTCAGTTTTAAGTTGATCATATCCAATAGAACATTTATTTATTATTTTATTTAAAGGATCATATATAGTTCAAGGTTTTCAATTCTCTATAATTTCCCCACTACTTAATGGCTTAAATCGTTGACTGCATAGTAGGGCTGTGCGATTCTATCACGATATGGGTAATTTCATATCACTATATATATATCACGATATAGTATGTTTTCTGTAAATTTTATGAAGAATTTGTCTATACAAAATAACCACACGCCTCTAAGGCTGGGTATCGCCACTGATTTCCCAAATTGATTAAATATAATAATACCAATTCTGCTTGGATATGAAAGAGATTCTCAGAGAACTAATGCTGTAAATTGTACAAAGAACCCTCTAACCCGGTGCATTATTAAAATATTAATGCATTAAGAACTTTTTATTTAACATGACCAACACACTACAGCAGTGCATCAGAAGAGAAACAACCATATATGAATTAATAAGTAAAATTAAACCAACAATCAGAAATTGAAAAAGGCTCTGATTGTCTTTGAAAATAGTGCAATAAATCAGTTTGTTTTTGTGGAACATGTTGAAAAACAGTCTTGTGAAACCTCTGGACATTGTAAACTGTAAAGTCCATGAAACTAAAGCCCCTTCATGATGCTTTCTCACTAACTGGAGATTGTAAGGCTGCCTTCAACACAACTGGGGAGTTTCACACTTCGTAGTGAAACTATGACACTCGAGTGATGCAACCACATTTTGGATTAAAAATAATTTTGGAATCGATACATTTCAAAGAGCATCGATACCAAATGAGTATCGAAGTATCGATACCACAGTTTTAATCCGCCCATCCCTAGTGGATAGTCTTTTCCTAAGTTAGCCGCATCAGCAGCAGATGGTTACTGTAAATAATAATTAGCGCGACTGAAAACTGTTTTATGTTTTGTTCTGTGTCACGCTGCTCAGTGTTTGTTATTACAGTCCGCGTGTAGAGAATGTAAATAATAATAATAATACAATATCTACGATAGACATTTTTCATTTTTTGTCCCATGATATATATCGTCATATTGAACAGCCCTACTGCATAGCATAAGTTGTTAAGATTTGCAATTCTTGATTGCATTACTTTCCGCTGAGCAGAGGATCCTGTCCAGTTTGAAAATACAGATATCATATTAAGAGATTTCCTTATCAACCTGATGCATGATCCATCAAATCAAATGAAGGAGCGCTCACTTGTTAATTTCAGGCAATCATTTTGATAACTGGCAGCAAGTTCCCAGACAAGTAGCATTTGAATCAAATCATGCAGTGACATAACTGACAGTCTTCTGTTGAGCAAACAATTATGTTGAGCAAATCTGTGACCTCTAGTGTTGTTATGACCCAACATGAAGAACAAATTATGTTTCTGAACATGTAAATTAGAGGAAGTTTGCCCACAATTACAACTACAAGGACCTACAAAAATTGAAAGAGCCAATGGATAATAGTTGTAAAAACAGGTCTGATGCAGGAACTAAGCAAAATAATAAACACTAGCATTTCCATTAACATGGGGTAAGTAAACACTTATTTTAAAATTTCTTTCAAATATAGGTTACAGGAAGCGGGGTGCATTTAGCCCATTCATTTGTGCTAAAAGAATAGATGCCAGCCCACCCCCAACCAAAATCATATTTAATGATACAGTATTGCAAGTTGTACATTTTCTACAATAGTTTAAATATAGGTTTAAGCTACAGGACATGAAATAACCTTCACTTCAAAAAATGGTTACACCGATTACACACAATGTAATCAGAGCCTTGTTCCTTTGCATACCTCTTAAGACAACCAAATACATGCAACTCTCACACACACATGCAAGTCACCAGAGGGGTCCGAGTGCGGGGCCAGTCAGGAGCGGCCCCCCTGGAGCATGTAGTGGTTCAGCGCCTTGCTAAAGAACAGTTCAACAGATTCTGACAATCACCATCCAACCTATGACTTTGCAGCCATGGGTTGGTCTCTTCAACCACCAAAATGCTAGGCTTGTGTCTGGACAGTTGGAATATACAGTTCCATTTCAGTTTATTGGCAAAAATTGTGGCTTTTGCCAGAGTGCATGTGAGCCTATAGTAGGTATTGGCTCCTAGTGTGTAAAATGATGAAATGGCATGATCTTGCATTAAGCTACATTACATTGTTTTCAAAAGCAATTTGAAAACAAAAGGTTACATTTGAGTCAGATTAGGAGATACAACATATCACAATTGATTTTCGCAGAGCCAGGTGTCAAGTCTACACAATCACACCTGTAGGACCAGTCAGTGCTTTATATACCAAGTGAGGCCCCAACCTCTCCTTAGAGAGTTGTCACATACAGTATGTGCGCTTATTCACCATCAGTTTTGTCATCTTGCTTATAGACCCCATGAAGCCTTGATAGCAAAAAATATTCCTCTATTTTGTACAACCACTCAGACGAGTAGAGGCACAGTGTATGGTGTAGGGGTGATGACTTGAAAAGAAATGCAGCTTTTAAATGCACAAGGAAGGGGCATTTTTACATTTTTGATTATAGTACAAGTCCTCGCAATCAACAAAAGAAAAGAAAAACAAGTTGCGCAATCCTGTCACGGTGCATTTCCAATAGGAAGCAGTAACACTCAAATGGGACAAAACAAGCACACCCTGAGGAAGGCTCTTGTGCGCTGGCTCTAAATTTTAATACATTTTGGTCCCTTTGTGTGCTTCCCCATTTCAGTGTCAGCGTTTGCCATAGGAAACGTGTTAATCAAGGTGGTAGTGGCTGACTAACCTAAATATGTAAGGAAAGAACGTGCACATTTCTGTGTTTTTTTCTCTCACCCATTTCTGTTTAATATGCAAGGGTAAATCAACTTGATGAAATTAGTTTGCATTGTGTTTGAAAAGCCAAGTATACTGATAAAATGGCTTTCATGTTAGCTTAAACTGTAACTATTAACTTTGCTCACACAATGTGATGCTCCCAAAATACTAGAAAACGTGCTCAGTAGAGTGCAGACCTCCGCCAAGGAAGCCATCCATAAAGCATAGATGTCAACCTATACAGTTTCCACATATAACATATTTTTCTGTATTTTGGAAGTAAATGGCCGTATGAGAGTAAATATAGGAAATCATGGCCTCATTCGATTGACATTAAGTTCTTCCTTGGCCAATGACCAACCTTTTTATGAAGTTTTGTGGTGTTGCATGAATCTCCTTTTTGTGATTGTCCACACCCGTTGTCATGCACCCTTGTTGCCAGGGGTCCAGTTCTAAATTCGCCCATGACCTACTTTTCTACAAAGTTTTGTGCAAATCCATTCTTTTTTGTGTGTGATATCCTGTTAACAGACAGACGGACGGATAGAAGGACAAATAGATGGAGATGAAAGCGTAACCTGATAGGAAAACAACTTCTGACTCTATGAATGCAACGTATTCCTATTGGAGGCTTAGCTGATGAAGACTGTGATATATGGTTGGTTTGATTACTGTTGACAAAATGTATTTATTGTAAGTCGCTTTGGACAAAAGCGTCAGCTAAATGCCGTAATGTAATGTAACCTCCCACCAAATTGCCGGAGGTATCTATGCTTCTCATTGGTTGCAATGCTGCTTTTGGCCAGCAGATGCGTCATTTAGACCCTGTGTTCAACAGCAAGGGAATTTCCCTGAGGTATTTGTCCAATCGCCCAACCCTCCCTCCAGGCCCTCATTAGGTTCATATGAGCCAACAGCAGAGCCATATGTATATGACATTTTGCTCTCCAAGTATCTATGATTCCAGCACCTGTTGAATATTCTTCAGGATGTGGGATACAGTTGTGTCAGATGAGCTCATAGCGGTGTATGGCATGTATAACAGGTTATGCAAGGAATTACCTTTGTTGCAAATGCCACAGTAGTTATGAGTTCCTTCACTGTGTTTCTTGAGGTGGTCTGTCATATATGCAGCCCGCAGGAACTTGCCACAAACTTTGCAGGGGATTTTGTCCTCATGACAAGCAAGGTGTGATCGGAGGCGATCTCTGGTAGCAAAAGAGGCATTACAAATCTGAAAGACAGAAATCAAAACCTCAACACCTTTCCCACATACTGTGATTTAAACCCCTCTTCTTTTATTGCTACCAACGATCAAACTTGGACAACCAGTTTTGCATGATGACAAAACCAAAAGGGTTTTCACAACATATGCATTCTTGTAGGTGGATCCTAAATGTCACCTGGCACTTGTGGGGTCTCTCCGTCGTGTGAACCTGTTTGATATGTCCGTTCAGGTGGTCTGGTCTGGAAAGAAAAAGAAAAAGAACTGTTCTTTATGTCAAGTCCAGGTGTCTCTTGATGCTGTGGCTATGATTTCTGGACTCTACCCACACCTTCTGTGATTCAAGGACCAAGTGAACACTCCAACGTTCCTATCAACAAGGCGGATGCATTACTGCTATTGTGCTTAAAATGGCGGGATGACACTTTACATTCTGTCAATTATAAGCTACTGCAATAAATAACAATGATCACGATTTATATCAAGTCATTATTTCCACTCTTTAAATGCCATTTTTTGCTTTGAGTAAAAAATGAGGACATCAGGTTACTTGTACTGTATATTAATGTATTCTTTGTCATCAAAACATGACCAATCTAGGTCTTCTCACCAAGCCACGCTTTACTGTCGACTGTGCTAATTGGGAGCATATATTTACTATTGCATTTGTGATGTCCGTGGCTCTTTTTTTGGTCATAGGGCAGAGTGATCAGCACAAAAATGTTGTCTACGGTTTGCTGATGAGAAGTAAAGCCCTTCGGAAGGTCTGGTGATTAGTAATTACTACCTCAGGAATACAGGATTTGTATTCTGTTTGGAACAAACATGATTTTCTCTGGTTACCCTAATAAAATTGACCTGTGTTTTGAGTTAACTCTGTCCTGGGGTCATTTTAATCCTGTCTGGATCGACATGTGGTGTTTTAAGCCATTACCAATTTTTTGCACCCAGCATCTGGGTTACAAGTGTAACAAAGAGCCGGGTAGAGCAGCATCACTCTTTAGATTAGATCAGATCATCCCCATGGGGAAATTATGTCATTGCAGCAGCAAAACATTATAGGATTCAGCAAGGGACAAGACAAATAAAATATAAGCACAAAAAAAAAATAAGCAATAAATAGAAGAGATTTGGAAGACGGAAGAGTACATTTAAGCACAGTTTGGTGCCAAGAAATTTTGAAAAACAGGGGGAAAAAAGAGTGCAGGAGCTGCTGTACCTGGCGTTACAATGATATAGAGCCACTTGAAGAGAATTTGGCCTATTTTGCTGTACTGTGGGTGACGTTCACCCGGTAAAATATTTTACCATCCAGATAACTAAAATTACCAATGTGCATGGGCAAAATCTAATGACCTTTTCAGACTTTAGTCAATATATTTTCATACCGCTGAAGTTGAATGACCTTTCTTATCACTAGTCTTCCTCATTGGTGTGTTGTGGGTGTTGGGACATCTCTTTGCTGTCCCTCAAACTTTTATTGGGAGGAACACTCATTTTATTAATCTTCCATGCTAGCCTACTAAACGCTAACAACCAAAACAAGAGCATGTGGTACTGTGGTGGGTGTGTACCTCAAACTGTGCAACCTAACTTGTGCAGTGATGAGCTTTATTCTGACCACACAATTGGCATTTGTCACTTTGGGCGCTTGGAGTCTGTTTTTTTAAATAGCAGAGGGAGAGATTTAAAAAAGAAAAAAAATCAAGTTAATGACAATATCACCTCACGTTTTAATGATAACGGGTAAATTAGGATTTTAGGCTTAATCAAGGCTAATTGCTGGTTTACCAACTAAGTTATTAGCTTTCTGATGTACTAACTAGCTAAGTCTAGCCACACAGCCCAATATCAAAGCATAGAACAATCATTGTTACCTAACAGGTAACAACTCCTGTCCAGTGTTTACTATCCTAGTTAATGTACCAAAACCCTTGTGACACCCTGAGTTTGCCAATTGGATGTTGAATAAATATTCCAGCAGAAACAGTGCTGTAGTTCTAAAGGTGGGTTTAACCAACACATGTAGATTGTATATCAAATTTGTATTTTGTCACAGGTTGAGAGCAGAACAGAGGAGAACAGCAGAGAAGGAATGAGAGATGCAGAGGACGACAGCAGTTACATCCAGTAGAAAAGGAAGACAATAAGAGAAACAGACATTGAGTAGTAGGCCTACTACAAAAATACCTGCAGATTAACACGTTAGATTAACAAATTAGATTATCTTACTTTGGGGCAAGTAACAGTAGTCAAACCAACTGCTAGTCAGTATACCCGCGATAGTCGATTTTGAAAGTCAAAATGTTGTATTGTGTGTTGATGAGCTTTCAGTTTTTAATGTAAAATCTCTTGTTTGGAAACAGGTATTGTTATTACAAGCGGCTCATGGTGGAACTTTAAGGGTGGGTTAAGGGGCGTAAGGGAGTGGGAGAGGTAGAACAGTTGATTTGGGGTGAAGGGCTAGAGAAAATTGTTTGTTTACAAAGCTGGGACAATGTGACCTATGCAGCTCACACTGGCTAACAACGACCTTCACATCACTGGCTGAGCAGACCGACACACCAGCCTGTGGCGTGTTTTATTAAAGCTCTTTGTCTGCAGCTCACAGTAGCCTGAGCTTCCCCATCTCTTCTAACAGCAACCTACGCAACACACAATGACTCATACAATGACTAACGTGTCACTGACCTATCCTACAGCAAGTGCAGTTCAAAATTGTGCGCTCAAATTTAATGTTATTTCGTTCATCTGATTTTATTGCAGGAAAGCTAAATGGACCTCTGATTTTTATTTCCCATACTAGGGATCATCCCTATTCTATATGCACTATCGCTAATGACAGGCCATAAAAGGTAACATATCGATTGGCTATGTTTTATTCCCATCGATTTGTTTAATTCTGCAAATGGGGCGGGATGGTGATTTTTGAGGTGTTGTTTTAAAGTGGTTGTGTTGGCATTTTTGACAGCAATGGTTTTCTTACATAGGAGGCCAAACTGCCTCTTCCAAATTTGCAGGTTGTCCCCTCTGGTTTGGCTTGAATCCAAAACGATCCCACAACGGTGAAGTCGTGTTATCCATCTAGTGTCAAATCGATCTTCATTTGAATGATCCAATATCAATTTATAAAATCCAGAGATCGATCTTTTAATATGCCTTTTCCTGTGGATGCGTGACGCTTCAACCCCATTAGTCTCGCGTGGCCAGCCTTTGGTTCTTTGCACGAGGCCTAAGGCCACTTACAGGTTTACACCATTTTCACCACGCGTGTCTCCACCACGTTTGTTTACAAGCACGGTAACAAACAAGTATAAAGCTGCCAAAACTACTGATAATATAGACTGAGAATCTTGCCTGAATAAATATGGAGAAATCTTGGAGTGTTTCAAGTTGCAGTAACTGTCATATACGGTAAACACTTACCATGCAATGTTACTAAGAGAGTTACGGTAATACAGAGACACGAGTAGAGTAGACCGGGACACAGAGACAGAGACAGAGAGTTAACTTGTTGCGCCAAGTTAATAAGAGTTTAAATAAATGCCATTGTTCGGATAAAAGCCTACGTCATAATTTTACAGTAACCATCTGCTAATGATGCGGCTAAATTAAGAAAGGGCTATCCACGAGGGATTGGCGGATCTAAACTGGTATCGATACTTATATCATACATATCGATAGTTCCCAGGTGTTTTGAAGGCAGCCTTACAATCTCAGAGACAGCAGTCATGAAGCGGCTTTAGTTTCATGGACTTTACAGTTTTCAATGTCCAGAGGTTTTACAAGACTGTTTTTCAACATGTTCCAAAAAATATATTAAAAGGATTTCTTGCACCCATGAAATTACCCATATCTTTTACCCAGACTTTGTCCATATCGCAGTCCTAGCTGACAAGTTAAATATTGGTCCCTAATTTAAATTAAATAAAAGCATCTAATATTAAAGCATACATACCTACTAGTTAGGCATTTTCAAAAATATAGAAGGATCAAAATTATTGGGTAATATTCATAGGCTATATTGTTTCACTAAACTGTTAAATTAGTCAAGATTTGTAGTGTGCTTAACCTCCAAAGCAGTAGATGGTGATAGTGAGCTAGCAATGGCGCCCTGAACGCTGGGCCTAAGAGTGTGGTCAGCAGCCACATTATACTGGAGTCAAGTCACTTATTATGTCTGTGCAGCTGTCTGACAATAGAAACAGAAAGATATGCCAAAGACAACACTTGTTTAGTTGAAAATCAAAATAAGAGTTGACCGACTGAGTCAGAGGTGGCCCTTAAGTGGGCTTCTTAACGTTACTGGAAACGTTGAGAACCCCTTCCCCTTACTGGAAGCATTCCAGCTGAAGCCTTAATCCAGGTCGCTGGTGGTAAAGGTAGCAGACTACTGCCTTTGTGTGTCCAACACCTCGAAAGCGGATTTCCTCTGGGTGAGCACAGCAACTTAGGAACTAACTGCTTCCATCCGGTTTTTTGGGCTTTGCGTGGGAAATGTGGCCTCTACTACTTCCGTCAGTGGGATATTCAACGGGGCATCGGGGAGTGGCAGGGGGTCACCCCATCTCCCTACGCTCCCCTGGAAGCCACTGACTGATCAGACACTCAATGTCCTTACTGCCATTATGAGCACTTACTTAACACCTGCATCGCTGGCTACAGGCGTCTCGTGTGTGTGTGTGTGTGTGTGTGGATGCATCACAGTTAAGGAGCACCTCATACACAATACCGTAAACACATGTTGGGTGTCCTGCTGGACCGTGTGGGAGTTCCCAAAAGGGCCCAGGCCTTGAAGCACAGGCAGACTCCGTTTCAATCCCTCAACAAGACGACCAACTCACCTTGAGAAACCTTTCCCACAGCTTTGGCACACGTACGGCTTGCCGACTGACCCGTCGTGTGACCGCACGTGGTATGACATCCTGTCC
>OMOT01060668.1:0-11252 GCA_900312575.1 Acanthochaenus luetkenii | reverse complement strand
AGAGAGAGAGAGAGAGAGAGAGAGAGAGCAGTGTGAGCAATCTGAGCAGGCTGAGCAGTGAGAGGGTGATTTATAATTAGAGTGAATGTCTGTTCAATACCCCTGCTGTTCTGGTGATGGCTCCATTGCATAGAGAGGCAGCCTCACTGCTGTGAACTTACGGTAATTTGAATTCTGAAGCACGGCACATCTTCTAGCATTTACGTATGGCCTTGCATGTCTGAGATAATCAAGACTTTGATAAAGGTTTAAAAATGTTGTTATGCAATGTACCATATCCTGGAAGCCTTATCAAATAGCAACAATAACTTGTGTGAAAGGATTTGACATGGATAGGCAAAATTTATAGATTTATATAAAACCACCGGAAAAACTGCAAGAAAGCTAAAACGAGTCATAATTTCAAATCACACAGGCAACAATAATGTATCAGAAATTCAGTTACTTTAAATTGGTTTAAATGTATCCTGCTCCACAAGATGTCCAGATTAGATCCATCTGCACATGCACAACTGTCCTCTAGCCCCTCAAAATCGTATATACATCAGCTGATATATCAGCATTTTGCCACCTAGTTATTGTGTCAATGTGCCTGAATGTTAAAGCCCCACCTCCACCACCACCAATGAAAAGCAACGTGAGCAATTGCCATTGTCATATTTCTCTGTAGCCACTGGCTTTCGGGGTATTGTGTGCTTGGAAAGCTTCTAGTTTTCACTTGAGAAAAGTGTTTGTTGATTAAACTTTGCTTCATCATTTGTCGCTGCAGGGCACTTTTGCCCTTAAACCCTTGTTCAAATTAGTCTTTTCTAATTGCCCTGTGATGTTACCTCCTCGTCATTCTTCCACTAGAAGACTTGCCATCTCTTCGTTACGTAGCTCAATTTCTGCTCGGCGATTACTCGTAACTTTGATATTAGCATACAGACAATATGTGTGTTGCGTTGGTCTACGCTTGCATGAATTCTTCCAGTCTACTTACTACCCACGAAGCTTGTTTGTCTGTTGCATGCAGTTGCAAGTGTAAACTGCCAGTCATAGTTTAATAGTCATCACAGTTTATGTTCCTGTTCCTGTTGGGGCACGACTTCAATACAGCAATAACATCCAAGAGGGTGTTCTCTACTGTTATTATGGATATGACAGTGATGCATCACTGAAGCACCCATAAAGAACATGTGTGCTGCCTGAAACGTTTTCTTATGTATTATTATTTCTTAATAAACAGGAGAAAAGAAGACAGTTGTTGAGTAATTCACTTTCATCATTAACTTTCCATTCTTTGCATCAGCAATCTGTATCTACCATTGGCTGCCTTCGATTTGATGAAAACCCCCAGGACGTTTGGCTTGGAAAAGTAAATGGCAGCCTTTTACGCCTGACAACTCAAGTTTGCTTTACTTTCAGGGATGTCTGCTCGTAACCACATGATTCAAGCGCACCCACATCCTCACATTTGAGCGCAAACTGCAGGTTATAGAAGGGCAATGCTGGCTTTCAGTCCTTTAACTGTCACTCATACCCAAACCTAAATTGTCAGTATGTCAGGTGGGATGTGGATGTGTATAATTCTATCGTGCCTATTTGACATTGCTGTGATTGTAAGAATTTAGGACATTGACCTCTCACATTCAGCCAACATTCATTAACCAATGCACCCCTTCAGATGTTTGTCACCTAGAAGCCTTGTCGGTGTCTCATAGGTTTCATTGGTGGAGCTTTCAGTAATTTTAATATATGTTCTCCAACAGGGTTCTGCTTTATCTCAGATTGGGTAAGTGATGGAGGAGATGTGTGAGTGTAGACAATGCACAGAACATGCGTGCAGTAACTCTAACATGTAAACCATATGGAGAGATGATCATGAGTATGAAAAGATATCGAAAATCAGCTTGTGTGTGGGAGGAGTGCACTCCAGATAATCATTAGTCACTGTGTTGAACATTTTCCCGATCACTACCAAATACATCTGCAGAAAAAGTAAACTGATAAGCTTATTATTTATATTTTCATTCTGGTAAAAAAAAAAAATATATACACTTTGAGAGAGGTTAGAAAAATATCGAGTTACTCAGTTAATCAATTAAATGCATGCTGCCTATAATAACATTTGCAATGGAAAGCACTTCACATGCATTATAACACTATAAACACTATTCCCGTGACGTAGCTCAGAAATGAGAATTAGCATTAGGGATAAGCCTGGAACCGTTGCCGTCATTGGCAGCAGGTGACGCACAAATAAACAGCACAGTTTTCTCAGAACAAAAATTTGAATGCACTCTGGTAATGATTGCACTGCTTGCTGCTATCTGCCAACATTCTTAATGAACCAGTATCCTTTATGTGTATTGAATACGTTATTTACATCAACTCTATATGTAATCATGTAATAAATTATAATTTATCACATACAGTATACTCTTAGAAATAGCTTAATACTGGCATTATATGGATTAGTCACAGAGATATTTGTCCTTTAGCATATTAAGTATTTAAGTAATAGCCGGATATTTGGCTTTTTATGGCTCACCACCCTGGTACATGTCGTCATGTGTGTCTGTCTGTGTGTCTGTGTGTAGACACAGTCTTGTGAACACAATAACTCAAGAACAATACATGAACAATATGAATTGATGATTTGATTAGATTTTGGAGCATATCAATGAGGAAAAACACAGTATGTTGACAGATAAATATTTCCGAATTAATGCATGAATTCGACTAATTAATGGCCTCATTAGCATAACTGGTTATGTTTAATATATAATGGTGAATGCATCTTGTGGTAAATATACGATTCAATGACATGAATATACAGCTCACTCCTCCAGACAGTGAGTCACCTATAAATAAAGCATAAGTATTACGATTTCAGACAGGGTAGAGAGGTTCACTTACTGTTTGACTAAACACTAGAATGGGCAAGATGTGATCTAAGCCACTGTGAACGCAACATAATGGCTGGTACCTCCTGGGAGTTTGTCACTATACAGTGTCTAGACTCTAGACTCTAGAGTATACCAATAATGGTGCTATAACCAAATAGCCATCCAGTCAGTCAGAATGCCTCGTTCATGTGAGAGGTCAGAGGACAATGGCAAGATTGGTTCATACCAGCACAGTCAGTACAACGGTGATGTGCAGAAGGGGATTTCAGCAGAAGACCATGCTGGGTTCCACAAGAAGATGAGGCTACAGTGGGAAGATGATCGCGATTGAAAAGTGGGAAAACATCTCCTGGGCCGACGAATCCCGATGTGTGTTGTGACGTGCTGATGGCAGGGTCAGAATTTGGCATGAACAGCATAAATCCATAGATTCATCCTGCCAGGTGTCAACAGTACAGGCTGCTGGTGGTGTAATGGTGTGGGGAACGTTTTCTTTCTCATTTTATAAATTGCTTGATGGAGGAAACCACATTGAATGGCTTGACATTATTCAGATGACAACATAAAATAATCAATGTATATTTAAAAGTTTCAAGTTTTGCAGTATACTGACAGCCATGATCGCTCTGTTTAAAATGATTGTATTACGGTTTGTGGTCATTTTGTCTTAATGTGCCAAGTTTGCTGACTTTTGGAGGTTTCACCATTTTGTGTGTGTGTGTGTGTGTTCTAGCGAGTGCCATTTATGCACAAGAGAACAGATGAAACATTACATCCAAGTTGCCTGTATACGCTGTACAAAGATCCTAAAGATTTTCTGGTGCGGAGGGACCCACATATATAAATACACATGTTTCTCATCTGCTCTGAGTTGAACACTGGACCTTCTGGTTGCCACAATGTTACATGAACCCGCTGAGCTGAGCAGCATGCAGGAGGAACGATGACAGATGATCTAGCATTGCTAAGTCTAGTTTTCTTCACGTTTTGAAGAACTAATCAAACTGTACATTTCCTGCATCTGTTTTGAGGATTACCTTGTCTCCGAGACTTCACTTCAGTAAATCACCAAAATAAAACTGATTGTTGTAAAAATCGGTTAAATAAAGATGTAATAAAACAGATTAAAAGGAAAAAGGTCCTTTGCAATCCGTTTTACCTTCAAGGACCTTGTATGACCTATGTCTTTACTGAGTGTTTGCAGACCAAAAACAGAAAGCAAAACCAAATGACAACAAGACTAGGTGTCCCTAATGATGGCTGGGCCGTTCTGTCACACCTCCAGGCATGCACACTTCAAAAGGGTGACAACCCCCAAAAGTTCTAGGCTGAACTACACATACAACTAAGGATCTTCTCTGAAGCCCTGTGTGTAGATCATAGGTCAGATTTCTTTCAGGAGCATAATAAGAAGCTGGAAAAACTCCCAGCTCTCTTTTGTAACCCTTATTATCCAAAAACACTTTTGAGATATAATCTACATTGTATGAAATAATAGAGGCTGAAATCTGAACATCCTGGTTAACACAGCTTCTAACTTTTTGACCCAGTCAGAAGGTAATGAATTGACATCTACACCCATGGGTGCAGACAATCATTTGTATCTAGTCTACTGCCTGTCTCCGTCATTGAAGAAATTAATGCTGAAAGGTCTCTGCAACAGAAGCTTTTTGCATTCTGCAGTCAAGGGTGTCACTTCACTAAGGTTTAAATGTCGCCGCATCAAACATATTGGCTACCAAAACTTCTAAATGTGTTCATATAGAGTTGGAGCAATTACTAATGACTGACAAGATATTATTATTTGGTCAATTTGATAAATTATTAGATGCACTGCTAGTGATTAAACTATCTTGCACAGACACACACAGCTTCAGAGGGAGCGTTGCTCCTGAATGCACCCCTGATATTTATTTTTAGATGTAGCGCCCAAATACATCTCCGGCTATTTCTCCATTCTAGACACCTGCACCGTGTTGAAGATGCACATTTTGTTCTCATAAGTGACAGTCAGAAGGGATAAATGACTCCGTAGCAAATTACTTTATATTTCAGATAGTTCCAAGAAGAGAATATATTCCTGTAACCTCTGTCACAGTTCATCAGAGTAGTCGGTGTCAATTGAGTTGACCCTTGAATTTGATGCAAACCGTTAGCGTGCAAATAATTAAACACGGTGTGTTGCTGTCTGACTATCTGTTCATGTGATTTCCATCCTCATCAAGGGATATTTTCTGTTCCATCTAACTTACACTGCTGGGATTGTCATTACTCATTTTGACAGCTGCATGAGTCAACAAGGGGAGTTGAAGTACCTTTTGACGCTACACAGCTCAGACAGGAAAGACGCCTCTTAAAATGAACTGGATTATAACTAGATACTAGTGTTTATATTAAATGTTGAGTGAGTCATGTGATTGCTTCTGTTGCAGGCCAGGCATAGGTACTTCAAGAAAAAAACTCTTCGGCTCATTTCCTTGATCGCATCGCTGTTTTTGCACTATCCACAGAGGATTTCCGGTGGCGTGGCTTGATATTATTTTAATAAGGTCCCTTTGACTTTTATACTTATACATCATTGCCACTTTTTTTTAATGGAAATGGTAAGTGCTGGATAGCTGAATAGTGTTCAGTTGATATACTGTATGCGTGTTGTAATGACCTTCAGGTATGACTTCCCACTTGAGGTAAATTATTCCTGCTGTGCACTTTAATTGAAAGCCTACTTATATATGAAAACTCACTGCCAGCTATCAAAGTTATTGCCTGAAAAGCACAAGGAAGCTCTTGCCTTTCTGACACAACCTCAGTGGTTAGAGCTTTGAGCAGATGTGGGTCAATCGGTGCAAAATTGAGCGGAGGTTCAAAATGAATTGCGTTGGAAGGACATTGAAATTTGAATAGCATACCCTAATAACACACACTACGCACTAATCTGCGATCTAGGTGGTTTAGGGGGAGCGGATGACATTTTCCATTGCAACACTGCGGGATAATAACATCATCTCAAGTAGGTAAAAGGGTTTTTATGGAATTCTCACCGCCAACCTGAATCCCTCAGGGCAATTTCACCTACAACAAAAGAAGGCCTCTTAAAACAGGCAGTGTTTGTCAGTTGTTTTCAAAACCTCTACATACCCGATTGAAGGTAATGAGATGTGGCACGTCACTTCAAAATGAGGAACGAGCTCTTCTCCGAGTGAGCGAGGCTCAGAGCTTGCCAGGGACCGGGAGAGTATCTGAAACAGCTGATTAGATTCCCCCGCTGGGGCTGCGGCTGCGGCTGCCACCCTGCCCTTCACCTCAGCAGCCCTCTCTGCTCCATCCCTCTTCTTCCCTCGGTCTCCGCCTCACTGTCTGTCCAGTCCCGGCAGAGCAACACCCCCCCCTGTAGGCTGAAGTTAGGACTTCAACCTAAGAAATCTCCACTGCCTAAGAGGGTTGGGCAATTCACGAATGCTTCTCAGGTGATGGTAATGTGGGTAATGTCATGCATGATTGATTATTAACTTTACCTCACTCCATGAGAAAAAGCCACCTCCAGTTCGCACTGTGTTTTGTGTTATTGTTGTTGTTGTTGTTGTTTACAGTGGGTCAGAGAGAACACATGAGATGGACTGTGCATGTTCCCTATCCCCATCTTACAGTTATTCACATGATAAAAGTTTATTTATGTCATGTGAATAGAAGCTATACACCCTAAATGTAAATAGCCAAATGCACAAACCGGGTGACTGATTGTACACACAGCCTTATACAAAAAATATTTACAAAAACTCAAATTATTTATCTAGCATGTATTCTCATGCATATTAAACAGCTTATCTGATGAAACTTTCCAACTTCATCCGGTAAAGATTGTTGCCTTCATGTAAACCACCTCGCTGACTTCAACCTCACGATCAGATACTTTCTGTTTCACCTTACTTACCCTGTTATAAATATCGTACTTTTTATGGCGGCTGCATGAGACACTTCCCCGTAGATTCAGAGTACCCCGGGTCAAGTGCAATAGGAGTAAAAACTGTTTTATTCCCCTTGCAATGAACCTGTTAAATGTGCACATGTAACTTTGCACTTTGTTTGTGTAATTGTAATGTATATTGTACAGTATTTTTATTGTATCTTGTACACTGTATGTTTTTAACCTGACTGCAAGCCAAGTTTCGCAGCTGATTTACGATGAACATTAAGATCAAAATATATGCATTAACTGTCTTGCACTATTTTCATGTTTAACTTATTCAAAATGTCAATAATTCAAATCATTTCAAGTAAATATGTAATGAAAGAGAAGTAAAGCCCATATAGGTCAAAGGCTTTCTGGGTGAAACAATTACAACCAAGGCAGAGCCGTTTCAAACGCATTGCCCTTTAAAGAAAGAGCTGCATTATTTTATTTCAATCAATCACGGCAACAGTTGGAGAGTAGTTAGGAAGAAAGGAGTTGAGTCGATCGGAGGTGATCCATTTTCCCAAATCCCCTTGATTGTGAAGGGCAGAACGCTCCGATAAATCTGTGTACTGTGTAACTGGATCCCATGAGGCCCCACTGTGGGGTTTGTTTGTTGAATTGTACGATCGCCACCCATCACTGCCAAAACAACAGCTCTGACCGAGTAGCTCATTGTATATTCATTGTCAAGACAGTAATTGTATACTTACTCAAACGAGACGTAGTTATGATGAATGAGGAATCTAGCATTTTATGTTGTTTTTTAAAACCCACTAACAAGTTATATTCAGTATTGTTTGCTCGACAAAGGCTACAGACTGGTCCTCTCGATAAAACTCGATGCCACGTTCGAAATACATTGAGGGCGTTCCATTTTGCAGCATGCCCTAGCTTTATCTCTTCCGAGAAAGACGCCCACAGGATACATGTCTACTGTATACACAATAGCGCGGGGATGTAACATCTTATATACGACTTGGCTTTGGTTGTTATTGGCAGCCTGTGATGTTCCAAGAGCGTGGCAGGTTTCCCTTCCAACCGTCTGTCAGTCTTGGCTCTGAGCCACCCTTGAGTCAGGTAGGGCAGGTGAGGACAGCTTGGCAACAATACACCATAATAAATCACCCAGGAGATGCTACAGGATTTGGGGGAGCAGGCTAGTCCCTGACCTGGATCAGTAAGAATTAATACCAGTATCAGAATCGCCTCAAATGTGTGTAGTAATATGTGTAGTATTTCTCAAACACATTATATGTACAATGAAAATCAAAGTGAAAATCCATTTACATGTAAGTCGAGTTGTGCTAACGTGTCAGCTCCCATTAGCTTACACAGTTTAGGTGTCATAAAAGTGACAAACACCATCAATAGTCTTCGGTTTTTGTCTGCATTGGTATTCCATCATTGCAAACTAAACATTTATATTGTGTGTATTGTGCTTTGTTCTGTTTCCTTTGTTTGTCTTACATGATTCTGTAATTCCATTGATTGTTGTTCAGTTAGTTCTAGTTGGGCTCATTTTCTGTAAAGTCCTTTGAGAAATGCTTGTGATAAAGGGCGATATGAATAAATGAACTTGAAGTTGAAGTTCCAGCCTTGCCCAGCTCGCCCTGCCAGAATCGCCAGAAATGACACAGTTTGAAAAATATTACATTTATTTATTTTAGAAAATAACACTTTCTTGCATATGATCTACTCTGTAATAAGTTGAATAACATATATATTTTATAATTTGCAAGATCAGGTGGGGCACCAGTTTACTCTCCAACCGCCACTGTTCTAGAAGCATAAGTTAAGATGCAAGACAAAACTTCAATGATCCCTGTGGGGAAACTGGATCACTGGAGCAGCAAAACAATAGGATGTGGATGTCAAAAGCTCCATTCTTTCACTTAATTTATCTGTCATGTTAAATCCCTGCAGTGATATTTCCCTTTAAGCGACCTGTCAGTGATCCTACATCAACACTCCCAATCTGAGAGGCTTGATAAGAGAACAGAATGGGACCCTGGCAGCGAGTTCTCTTCGGGGCACAGTTAATGTGTGGAAAGATTGAGAGGGATAAATTGCTTTGATAATCTATGACTTTCATTATTACTGAGGTCAGCGCACATTAAAACATGCATTCTACGTAAAGCAGATTGGCAGCTCCACTACCACTTCCAATCCCCCTCCCGGCTGCAAGAGAACATAAGGAACATTAAACAAAATTACAAACAATGTTCACATTTCATCCATCGTCACACCAGCTTTTAATTCATTTAGTGGTATTATGTTAAATATAATGCCAAAGGAAAATCCCCATGCGTAGGCACTTGCCTCTGCATGGTCTGCATTTGTAATCTTGCTGTTTTGCATAATGCTTCAACTCCTGTTCCATTGCAGTCTTTCCAGGACTCAGTGACCATAGATTAGGATTATGCACAACAGTAAATAGAGCATATTTATGCTTTAAAACTTATTTATTTACAATCTGTACATGCATACATTTAACTGGCCCAACATGACCCTTAACTTCCACAGGACTATACAGAATGTAAGATATGGTACAATCCTACTCTTTATGGGCAATACACTAGTTTGTGGGGTACAGAGATATTTAATTACACTTTTAAATAATAATAATAATAATTGCACTTGTCTACTTACTTACAATAGAACAACAATATCTTATCACCAAGACACGTTTGGACAACTAGGTAGAGAGCTGAGTTGGCCATTATTCTCCTTTGGGAAATCAATGTCAAAGCATTTTGAGGAAGCATTGGCATATTTTTGATTATGACCCTCCTCTTGAAAAAAGGTGTATAGTGAGCCACCACACATTTCTGTCTTTAAGAGATCTAATCACATGACCATCTCCACTTGATGAAGACCAGACTGTGAATTGCGTTGGATTCCTCAACTATCAACAGTGACTTATCTAAATGCATTATATGCATTAAGTTAGCTACAGTATGAAATAATGACACGTATGCCAGCAACAAAGAGCAAAAACCTCTCATTACTACTGGAACAGGAAGTAATCCATGAAGCACGTGTCGTAATGAAAAATGGTTCCCTTTTTTTCTCTCAGCTTCTCATGATGTCACTCCGTATATAGAGCTTGCACACTCACGTTACTCCTTCAAATGTAATAAGGAATAAGGAAGTGGTTTTGTTTATGGATTGATATGAATAAAACCAGAGCTTTCATCAAGCCATCTTGAGCAAATGGAATTCAATTAAGGACGCTCTTCCTCGTGTTAGTGTATAAATGTGCTTCGTTTGCGCCGTCATTTCATTAGTTACAAATGAAACATAGATTCAACATTTGCCGTTGCCTGGAACTATTTTGACCCCAATGTTGTTTACTTTTCATTTATTTGTTTTGTATGCCAAAAAAATATCAGACAAAATCTTGGATGCATATTAAAATATTTCTTCAACTAATGAATGGAATGCCACTGAATTTCACTATTCAAAATTGTGTTTTCCCATGCCCTATAGCCCCAATTTATATTAGTGAACATTCAATACTGCCACCTATACTCAATATATATATATATGCAAGCAAAATAAGATATGTTTGTCCTGCCCTAGAATCTGTGATGTACAGTAGTACCAACGGCACAACTACAGAGTTAATCCATTGCAAAAGATGGGAAAAGTTGGCTCGGGATAAAGATGGGAACATTGTGTGGTAACTGGTTATTGTTGCTAGAAAATGGTCATTCGATTGTGAAATGTCAAACACAATATCTTTTGGATCACTAAGTCAGTGCAGCACTAGGTTATATAGTTTGATCACAGATTTGAATTTCAATTTAGTGGTTTCTAGCGTTCACAACCTGATTTAAGCCAGAGGATTGCATATGTGAGCTCTTAACATTTATCATATTTCACTTAAAGCTCAAGGTTGCTGGACCAGCTTCATTTTCCATGTTAGGTTGCTGCAAGAGAGCCAGTAAGAAAAAACTAAACAAAAACAATACTGTGAGGTTTTCAGCACTGTTGGTGAATTCCTATTTCCAGGTATCTGGCTCCCCCTTGTGTTACAAACTGCCAATGACTGAGCTGCTACTTTCTACAGTGGCATTATCAGTCAGAACTAGTGTCGATAAGATCCGACGTTATCGGTTCTACTATCGGTTCTGCTATTGATAGATACTCGAAATATTATGGAGTGAGATTTATATTGTGGCAAATGTGTTTTTCGAGGAATGAAACGTCCCGAACATAATCTAGTTTGCCGCTTTCTCTGTCTCTCTTCTCTGCGCGCGGGGCGGGGCTGTGCTGCGCTCTTACACACACACACACACACACACACACACGGTACAGTCATAGGTGGAAATCCCGGGGGACACACGACGCACACCCCCTCATCCTGGGACAAATGTTATTTCTCCCCCCAATATATCACTGTA
>OMOT01060667.1:0-15859 GCA_900312575.1 Acanthochaenus luetkenii | reverse complement strand
CACTGTGCATACGTGAAAGAGGGAGCGAGACAGAAAGGCTGAATGAGAGAGAGAGACAGAGAGGCAGACAGGAGAGAACAAGATGGAGAGGGAATCACTGCGCAAGCCATACTTTCCTGACCACGAGCAATTTCTGCACAGCCGTATGTCATGCAAAGTGTGAGGTGATCGATTTTTCACGGCTGCATGTCACTTCTTATTCTCTGTTCCACTGCCACTTCCAGGGGTTACAAAACCAACCCCAGTCATTTTCCCGGTGCAAATCCCCCATAGGAAAGCCTGCAGTCTGCCTCTGGCTTACAGTGAAACCAGTAGTGAGTGCTGTAGCCTCACATGCAGCTCCGAGGCATTACAGCCACAAAGCCCAGCAAAGTATCACAGAGGCTTGGGATTGAGGAAATAATATTGGCTACTCACATACTACTACTACCAGCAAAACCGGCTGGTCATGTTTTTTTTTTCTTCTTCTTCCTGATAAGTAATATGTTGTACGTTAAGTGCAAGCGCACAAAGGTGGATATAATGTGTTTAAATATGAACACAAGCTTCCACCCTCAAATCCTTGCCTCTCAAAATATATGTAAATCTTTTTTTCTTCTTAAATATCTTGACATTTTCCTCCCCAGCTTTGCTTGAACTAGTTAAATGAACTTGTTAATTTCTATGGTATGTCAGCAATTGCCTTTATGGGGGGAAATGGGAAATGTAGCTGTTAATCCAATTCATAACACCGCGTGTCATTTGTTAATTAAATGTCACGCCATAATGTGCCATCAGCTTGTTTATTCAAATTGGGGAAAAGTAACAGGAAGCTCTGTATGAAAAAAAACAACAGAGACGTTCCAGGTATGTTTCATTGTCATCTGATTGCAGATTTGGCTCATGCAGGTATGTGGCTTCCGCATTTCACGTATTGCAACAGCACTTGCTGTGTCCTGACAGGTTGACAAATATCAGGACTGATTTAATGATGTGTTTTCCATCTCATTATTGCCGAGAGTCAAGAAGGAGTATAAAGGATTCCTGATCATTTGTCAAACATGTGCAGCCCTTTACAAGCACCCAGATAACATCAATTTATTAATAAAGTGTCATATAGGCTTTGTGGAATTGTTTTTCAGACATGAAGTATTTATATAAAAGTAAATGTACAGGGAAGTCTTGATCTCAGTACTGAATAGTCAGCGAAGCCACTCTGTCACAGGAAAGAAAGAAAACACATTGAACATCCGTTAGTCATAGTGTAATTACATTTTTAATAACCATATGAGAGAGCCTATAATAGTGTGATTATTGAGAAAGCAAAATATGTTCTCTTTCCAGCGTCCTGCAGAATGACACTCCTGGGAGGTGAGAGTGGAAATGAGCTAGTGAGTCACTCGGTCAGGTCAAATAGTTTGAGGTGATGAATGACTGCATCTGTTCCATTAATGAAGAGATACAGAGGAGCTAGAAGACCACAGATGGTATATAGAACTTTACACATCTCAGTAAACGGGTTCCCACAGAAAGGGATGTTTTTAGAGCAACCCGCTCTCCTGTTATTTTTCAAATGATGCAATTGTCGAAACGTTCTGCGTGAAGATTCAAGATATCACATAATGTACAGCCCTCTGTTCCTCTTTACTATTTATTGCATGCAGGTTCTACACCCCTCAAACCAGTCAAACCCCATCTGCTTGAACACAGTGACGTGTTCTAGCAATGTTTGAATATGACAAATTTAGGGATTTAGAAGAGAATCATTCCGATTATTTCGCAGGAGTGTCAAGGGACGTGCATTTTTATTTGAGCGTTTTGACTAACGTGGCCATTTAAAGGTCCTTCTTGATAGAACAAATCACCTCTTGCAAAAACACTTCATGTCACTGTTTGAAATATTGATCCTGTAGATGCAGATCGGCACAAAACACTGTTTAAAATGATCAAAAGTTGGGTCAAGGTGAATGTTCATTACCATCCGCACCCCTGTACTGCAACATAAAACAGTGGGGTTAGCCCTTCTCTCATGACCTTGATGAGCCTGCTCCCAACTTCCAATCCCTTTTCCAGCGCAAGTGATAATACTGTATATAGCGCACGGGAAATTATGTTGATGGCAAGGCAAAACAACAATGTGCCTTTACTGATCATTCATGCTTGAAACGAAAAGGTAATTACTGGGTTTTTAGGGCAGTAACATGGCTGGTTACAGAGAACTGCTAAGTAACACTGTAGAGCATACTGTGCTTACAGTAGCCTACACTTTTCCTCCAGCGTTAGTTTGGGTCGTATATCACAATATGCCTTTCAATGGAAATATTGTTTCAGTACAAATAATAACACACAAATAAATACTAATACAACTGTACTAATAACTTCATTTGAATGTCTTAATTAAGAGGACTAGTTCAATTTTGGTTTATGTTAGAGATTAAAATTAAATGTAAATTGGATAGATTGCGTCACTGCCCATGACGTCTAATGCCACAGGGCAGAAGGATACATGGGCAAAAACAACAACAACAACAACAACAACAATGCGTTTGAATGATGACATGGTCCTGCTGAGAATCTTTTCTATGTGGCCACAGAAAGAAAAAGAAAAAAAAGTCCCCATAGACATTCCTCATCATCTCTGCTTAACATGCTTAACATTGCTAATTAAACAATTGTGCAAATGTGTTCAACACATGACAAGGCAGTTTCAAACAAAAAGCTAGATCCTAGTTTTTCAACAATGTACGTGTAAAGGAAGGTTCTGACACTGAACATCCACAAATCAAATGCATTATGGGGAAAAAAACGTAGTGTAGTAGTGTGGCAGAATTACATGGTGCGATGTTCTCTTGACGCCTGTGATTTTACAATACTGTTCAGTGGACAAAAAACATATCGCCCCGTGTGCTTTCTGCTCAAAACGTTATGCTGCGACTGCGTCATGCCTCAGATACTCTCCTCACCGTGATGAATTAGGTCACTTTATAGATCCATTTTCTAAACACACATGCAAATAATCTCTCTATTGCTTCCTGTCTGCTCAAGATGCAGTCAGACCAATCCCAATGTTTCCAGATTTCATGCCCTTTCTTTCGATTCTCTAAGCGCTGTTCCCCAAACCACCAATGGGCAGATTCTAATGCAATTCAAATGATGCTCTTTAGAGACAAATTGCACTGTTGAACAGAACCACCCTGCAATTATAGTAAATGGTGATAGCGAAGCACAATAGGAAATATGTGTATTTCTGCAGTCCGTGAAGCTCCCATATGCAGCAGCCATACAGTATGTGGCAGATGTTCCCTAGAGCTGCAACAACATGCACTCTGGTGGTTGGTCTAAATTCCCTCTCATCACCTCCCCTCCTTCCTGCCCGCCTCCTCATTGACAGTCGAGCCACATTCGAAACAACCCTCAGGCAACAATTGCCATGAACCAAAAAAAATAAAAAGCCCCCCCCCCAAAAAAACCTGTTTATCTGGTCGGAACAGCAATCCCAATGAAAACACTCGACCGTGGGGAGTGAGTGGAAAAACAGGAAAGAATGAAACCTTGATATTCACACAAAACAATGAAATCTATTTGAACCAAGTACATATCTCCCTTTTCCCTCCCTCTGTTTAGCTTCTTTGTGAGCTAGCTCTTTTATTTTTAATTGTATTTTAATGGTTCCTGCACTTTTGAGTGTGCAGGCAGCAAACTCCTTCTGTTTGATAATTGTAGATTAGCTTGGCACTGGCGTTATCAGTACCTGGGTAAGCGGCCTCATAATTATGTAGGGAGAGAGAGGGACCTGGTACGGCAATTGCTATGTTGGATGGCAAGCAATTGTCTTAGTGTGGTAGTTGAGGACTTTGATAGTCCACCATGTGGTAATCTTGTATCTGTTGGTGATACTTTGTGTATACACCATGTGGGAATTGTAGTTTAGAGTGCTTGTGGAGACTTGAATGGCTTACCTTTTATCTTTGGACAGTTTTTTAGTGTATTTTATTGTAGTATGAAATCAATTTACAAATCAACCATAAGCGCTGATGCAGATCTAACAGAACTAGCATTTTTATGGGGAACCTTTATAGAATTGCGCTACTACACACGCCAGTAGGAATCAAGAGTGGGAGCCAGGAGAGCCCTTTACATGAGAGACGAAATTACATTTTTGTGACATTTATTTCCCTCTCCAGTGCCGCACAAGGCTCATTTGGTGGTGCAGTGGGGCTTTGCTGGATTCCACGGTGGCGGTGCCGGGTCCATTAGAAAATACTTTCACTTTGCTTGTTGAGAAAAAAGCTCGCTTGTCAACGCCACTGTTGTGAATTGCTGGGTGTTTAAGGGACAAGCCTCTGTGGGTGGCTTCAAAGTGCACTTTATCACCCCGGGGAGTCAGAGAAAATCACTTAGTGGGGCGATTGCTTTTCCCTTTTAGAGGAGCAGTCGTGGACAGAGGTGTGGTGGATGAACATGAGATGCCGTGGCACTGTGAGCACACTAGCCAAGTCATAAGGATATGGTTCTACACTATATTGATGTATTTTACACATACAAGTCCCCATGACGATAACATGGGGGAGGGGGGATTCAACAGGCGGCTGAGAAAGTCTTGGATACTTGGATATAGCCATTTAGCATATCTGAATTAAGCCACACGTTTTCCTCTCTCTCCATGAAATGCATTCACCACGGCGACCAAGGGAACAGAGTTGCACAGCTGCGGGAAAGCTGTGCCACATTGGCCAAATTTCCAACTGCTCCCAGGCGATGGCACCTCATTGGGTGGCATCATTAGACCGAGCCCCCCCTGGCCCCCATGGAAGGGCTAGAAAGACTAGTCTGCTGGGCCAGTCCCAGGGTCAGACCACTGCTGTGGGAGCATCTGACTGCAAGACACTGATGAATGTCAGGAGACTGAAGCCCACCAGCCATCTGGCAGGTTGTAGACACTGATGGGAGAGTACCATCGATCTGTGTCATGTCTGCGGGCTCGGAGCCTGCGATGTGGCCGCTGACCAGAGGAACACTGGGACCGCTCTCACAGTGGTTGTTGGCTCTGAGATTCCAGCAGCATTTTGTCCAATCAACAGTACAGGGTTAGGGTTAGGGTTTTGGTCAATATGCATTCTTTTCACTTACTCTGTTGCTCCAGAGTAAATAGCTATATGTTCAATATATTGACAACAGATACAGGTATAACTCATCAAATATTGACTGTTGCTTAAATTAACCTTGCTGGGGAAAGTGCACGTGTAATAAAACAAAAAACAAATGGTGGTGATATTAGTGATGGTATTAAAGTGCAAATTACAAAACGTATTATAAAATGAGGTTAATGGCAGTCATTAAGTGAAGAAAAAGTATTTTGTTACTCATATTGGCTCAATGTCATTCGGTTGCCGGATCATTTTTGGCCGCATAGGGAGAGAAGACTGGAAAAGCAGAGAGGAAGACATTAGCCTCTCAGCAGGGGTGAGTTGACTGAGAGGGGGATTCAGGAAGGAATAAAATATATTTTTACCCTGGATCTTTTGTCTCGTCAAACATTCCCCTTACATTAGCATATTTCCTTCATGAATGCAGCGTATGTTCCAGTGATGTACAGAAATCACAGCACGTACAGAGTCAAACATACAATACATCCATATCCAATGGCTTTGTTATTCTTTTAATTTACTTTGAGAGTGAAAACTTTGCTTATTCTGAATATTAAATGTATGATAATGAGTAAGTATTGACTTAGTGTAATTATTTGACTTGGACAAATGACAGTTGAGTGAATAACTAGCTGCAACAACACTTTTTATTTGAAGACGATTACCTCGAACGCCACTGAGGAGTTCAACAAAAATGGCAGGATGCTTTTTACATGTATTTCCTAGTTCAGGGCAACAAACATTTGTCTCAAACTGACTGGCATGAATGCAGGGACGGCGATTTTGAAAGACTCATAACAATAGGTTACCATTGACACAAATAAAATGTTTTTTATGTATATCAATAATTAAAATATAGATATAAAATGTTGCTAATGTCTCACTCCGCCATTGTCCTGACTGAGAATGTTGCAATTTGGAAAATGCATGTTTGCATGTTATCATGGGCAACAAAATAGACTTTTAAGTTTGCTTAAATTATTAACTTAAGTCTTTCATATAAACCACGCTAAGTCCAGACCTTCAGTCTTTCCAAAGTATCCAAGCCAGAGGTCAAATTCTTAATAATTTCTGGTGTTTCAATTATTTACACTGTTGCAGTAATGTTATATTTCCTGATGATTACATTACAGTGCATCTAAGCGCAACCCCAGTTAGCAATCAATTCAGTACCTCTGATAATCAGCCGGGTAATATGCAAACCTTAATTTCTGTTAAGGTATAAAGAAGCCCAACACCAGAGCTTTCTCTCCTTCCTGCTTTCCATCCAACAGTGGCAAACATGATCTTAAAATGACATCGAAGACAGGCTGAACCACAGTGCTGGGAAGCAGCAAAAAGTAGCAGCAAAGCACTTTTCTTTCTTTTAAGAGTCATTACATACAAGGATTAGAAGACAAATTCCAGGAAAAGCATTAGCAATTAGAAGTCCGGCGGCCGTCAAGGTATGTAATTATAGGCAATGTGTGTGATTAGGGTAAGAGGTTCAATAAATTACATTAACATACTTTTAAAATCACAGGGAGAGTCTGCAAGGACCCTAAAAGAGGCAGAGGACAGAATGCACGTATTGATTTCACATCCCCCTGATGGAAATTTATTTGGTGGCTGCTGAGCAATGGGGGCCATTGCAGTGCTCAATTTCCCGACACAAACAATTGAAACTACACAGCAAGTGAGGGCTGTGCAGAAAATGCTACAATATTTGTTAAAAAAAATAAAATACTTTTAAAAAGAATGAACTCTTATGCTCCAGGCCATGTTGTCGTCAGTAATTGGCAGAGTATTACACATTATTTCAACTTTTTCATGCAAAAGTCAAAAGGAAATTGTGTTTTTCTGCCTCATTCTGCGCAGGGAAAATAAAGGTAGTCACCCTTTTTCTTCTCTTGTTTTCCTTGTCCAAAATGCACTCAAACCATCCAGGCATTCCGGCCCCTGTGTCCCCCATATTTTCACTTTATTTAAACAGGAAAGCTCGCCAGGCTAAAGATGCAGAGGGCCAACAATAAAGAAATGGTTGACCTCTATGTTTGCTGGGTAATTCCACATTTGCAATGCAGGGCGTTTGACTTAAACACTAGGCTACTGCCAGGTGTGCCTCACTAATGGATCTGATGAAGTTCGCTAAAATACTAAACACAACATGAATTGATGGGACAGGCCACAGAAATCCACCTCTAATGATTTTGAAGGGCGATTAAGTGAAGTTGCCTTCATATTTATGTTAGGTTGGTGTGTACAGCTGGACAGGTCCGCCCTGTTCTTCATGTCAGGGTGGAAAGTGTGTGTCTGTCCATTGCAGGGATGTCTGGCAGAGCCTGAAACGCAGCTGTTGGCTTTAATCGATTTTTCGGACAGGGAAGATTTTCCAGTCCAGCGACACACACCTTCAAATCGGCTCAGAAGCTTGCTGGCAGGGAATGGAGCCCTTGGTCAAATGGCACCTTTCAACCCGTCGGCTGCCGGGCTGGCTGGGAGAAGGGGCTCAGGGTCTGGGGGACGGGGCTGGCAGCACCAGCACGGCAGTCCTTTACGGTGGAGGAACCTAACCCCACAGAACTGGCAGCTGTCCACACCTTTCCCTTGAGCTGGCTTATAGGAGTGCATCACTCGTATGCAAATCATGCTGGAGGCACAAATCAAGGGCTTTCAAAAACTTCACCTGGAGTTTGATTTTGTAAATGGTCTCCTCCCTTTCGCTGCCTTCCAACTACAGATTCTTCAGCCTGAAAATGAAGGAGTGTTTTAAATTTCAACTAAAAGTGGCACGATAATAATAAACAAACTACAAGTCAAAGATTGTATATAGAAATCAATGTTGATTTGTATTTCTGTGTGATTGCGTACAAAATAAATAAATGATGAAGCGAAGAACATCATTCTTAGTCTGTGTATCGAACACATAAACTGGCTTCTGATGTGAAACTGCTGCCACCAAACAAAGCCAATTCCATTGCCCTTGTCTTTCTTGATTGTGTGTGACAGCTCAGCATTTTTATTCTCCAACCATGTCACCCCCTGCTGTCCATCTTGGAGCTGTCTGGTATGAGGGCCCTGGTGCTCCTGTTAACTGCTTGGAATGGCGGTTTAAGTGGAGTGTCAGAGCTCATAGCAAAATGGTTGCCATTCTTCAAGCGGGAAAGCGCACGGCACATGACATCATTAAGCGGACGAGACCCTCAAGGTGATGTAGGCAGTCTCCATGATACTCCTTAGCGCCATCAATTCTGCTTATGGAACCACTTACCTCCCAATGGCCCCGTAATCTATTTTTAATAATTGCCAGATAGGTGCACTTTGAGACGTTCTTCAAGCAAAGGCCTGATTCTTACCAGTACGCACTCAAGGGAAAAAAACCACACAAAAACAGAGAACAGGGAAATGTATTTCAACAAATGTAAATGTTTCATCTTTTCCCAGGAGATAAAATATTAGGTTGCTGAAATTGATTGAAATAGTGTAGTGAAAAAGAGACACTGTGTGTGTGTGTGTGTGTGTGTGTGTGTGTGTGTGTGTGTGTGTGCTGTTGTTGACCATGTGGGGTCACGTGTTGGTTGGCAGGGAGGTGATGTTTCAATGTCACCGCAGCACAAACGTCTAATGGCCTGATGAGGTTAGCCACCACTGAAATAATGTCATTAGGATTTTAAATACATTACCTTGGGCCAGCTTACAACTGAAACATACGTATGGTCTCTTCGAACACAACGGACACAGACGCTGAATGGAAATGTTTACTTATTGAAACGTCTACCATTGGGGCCTTTCATTTTCTCAAGATACCATCGCTTTACTTGCAGTCTCATGGTTATGTTGGTTTCCATATTGGGCAAGTTGGGCAAGATAATATGAGTCATAAAGCCACCCCTCAATTAGGGAGGAACCAAATACACGTTTGATTTACTGGCGGTATTCTCATTACTATTCAAAGAGATATAAGGCATCTTAGGGGGTTTGATCCCAATGTGCCTTGAGCAAGTGTTTGGCTGAGGCTATTCCAGCTAATGCCAACCTCTTTTTTGTTACCCTACCAGAGTTACTGCAAAGCTAATGAAGATGGCGTGCTAATGTGCTTCAGTCATTCATTTTCTTTTACCCGCTTTTTCTCAGGGTCACAGGGGGCTGCGACCTATCCCAGCATGCACTGGGGAGAAGGAAGGGAAACACCCAGGACAGGTCATCAGTCCATCACAGACAGACAATCACTCACACTCGCAGTCATACCTATGGGCAATTTAGAGCCTCCAATCCACATGACTTGCAAGTCTTTGGACCGTGGAAGGAAACCACTGAGCTACCATGCCGGCCCCGCTGATTGATGATTGACATGACATTTTGATGATGCGATGTCCGATGTGATGCCGGGCCACAGGTCACCTAATAGAAATGAAATTTACAGAAGTGAGGATAAAATCCGTCTGCAAATCAAACGATCACATGGTTGGCCTACTTACCTATCTCCGCCTGGTATCATTTCTCGGACATACTGTAAATGTTACAGTATATTATTGTACACAGGCTAATAGAAATGTCTGTACAAGCAAACGTACAAGCACCATAGTGATTGTCAAACGAACCAGAGGATATGATGAAGTTCCTGAACACCTCGCTGCACAGCATTATAAACCGGGCCATGTCTGTGCCTCTCTCCTCCCTCTAATCAACACTCTTGACTGAGTGCAGGTGGCATAATTATTAATCCATTCAGACGAGCCCCTGATGATTGATGAGAGGCACATCCAAATCAATGCGGGATGCATGATAAGTGTTTACTATGAAGATTATGGCATCGGTACCTCAGGTGGAGTGGCTTTTCTCCTCGTTATGCCACCGATGCTGCACCACTAAATGTCTCATTGACACTTAGAGCTGATCTTCAATCAGGGGTTATCTGGCACTTGACATTATTTTCAAGAATATGTTAGTCTGTCAGATTTTTGATGAAAGGTTAAAATAACTTTGACTCAGGGAGCTTCTGAAGCTTTGGACCTCTTACGGTAAATAGACAGGAAAACAACAAAAGAGTAAAAGTGATTTTCCTCTCATTGCCTTTGGTAGAACATTTATATAATGTACAAGTGTTTTGGAGGAAAAGCTTCTCCGTATGTGTTTAGTGATGCAGTTACCACCATTTGGAGCCCAGACTTTTTTAATTGAGACTGTTTTGGACCAAACCGATAAGAGAACCTTCTGTTACCTTTTTCTGCCTGAATGTTGCGTTCGTTTGATGTTCATCGAAATATTGGCATCACCAGACCTCGGTAATTTGAAAAAGAAAAATGCCAAACACTATGCCATCACAAATGATGTCCTTAGCTAAGGGCTCGGTGCAGAGACCCACCAAGCACAAGCAAATGCTGGCCCAGAACGCAAATAACTTTGGTAAAAACCAGCACTCAAGCCTGTTTGGAACTGCTGAAGACTCTTTGAGGCTCAGAGACTGGAGAATGGTCGGATGGAAAGAGGGAAAACGAGATGGCAGTGGTTTTCCGTGCACATCCTGGCACACACACGCCCATTCTCTTTGTTTCCACTGAAGCAGTGAGGCCAACAGGAAAACGTGTTGTCATATCCACCAAACCAACTGTCATAATTAAGCCCCACAGTAGCTAACAGCGAGATCACCTTGCTACAGCTAGTGTGCACCGTAGAGGGGTATCCTAGAGTCATGCAGCTCATCCCTTTGTCTCATGTTGTGTTAACACTCAACAGCCAAGGCAAATCTGTGTCCTTGAATTAACAACCAGGGTGTTAATTGATGATGAATGTATGGAGACACTGGAATGTGGATGGTAATTGTCAGAAAACAATTGTTAGTTCCGTTAGCTCTTGATGTGGTAAATACAGGAAACCAACACAGTTTGGACACAGATTGCTCTTTTCAACCGTTGTGAATTCAATTATTTCAGTCTTCACTCCAATTAATGCAATGTAAGCTTCATATTTCCCACCTCGCCTAATCTTTAGTGATTCTTCGTTGTTATTGATCGACTGCATTTCATATATTGTTTCCATACTCACAAAAATCAGGGGAAAGTTGCAGTCTGCCAGCCTGAAGGACACAATGGAAACAGATTACAGGCAATCCTTAGATGGCAGCATTCAACCACAGCCCAACGACAGGGAACTAGAGAGCCACCGTAAGCTTTCTCAAAGGTCAAATGATCCTCCTTTAAAACCCCAAACCACTAATGCAACTATGAACGGATTTGTACACGTGGAAGATGCAATCCCTTAGGTCTATAAATCCAGAGAGATGTGTGGATATTTACAATAGATGGGATACTCCAAATGAATGGGGAGAAGGAGAAAGCACTCAAATTGTCTCGCCTGCTAATAGCATATCATAATGACATATTGCGCTGGTAAGCCATAAATTATTAAGGGGATTTTCTAGGCATTCTATAACACAGAATATATATTGTTTTCTATCTTGGTTACCACTCTTCATGGTTAAGCATGCAGCAATACTTAACACGTAGTACTATTCGTTTATAGCAGGCTTGACTGTAGTGATAGATGCATGTGATCACATGGTTACATCACATCCGGTGTATGGGTAAATTGTTATTTGTACATAACAGAAGTAATATCTATTTACAGCAGATTTGTCACAAGTAACACAATTGCATTTAATATTGTTGCAACAATATGGGTAAATCCCCAAAGCAGGCATCTCCTGCCTCAACTTGAACACAATAAGTTGATCTCACGTATTTGCTCTGCTGCAGCATTCACCTAATGTATTCTGATCCACCACTAATGCAAGGTGCAGCAGGATGAGATGAACTTGACTTCCTGTTTTTAATGCTTTTCCTGAGTGGAGGGTGCAGGGCGGCAGAGAGGTATAATATGGCACCAGTGGGGGGGTGTCTTATCAGATGCATGCTGGGAGATGGTCCTCACGCCAGGCTTGGTCGGTACTATCCCATTGAAGTGCTCCAACCGACAAAGAGAGGGCTTAATAATGGCAACAACTCCCTCGAGATGACCCTATTTTCTTCCATAACTGCTGGGTCAGAGCACACCCACCAGCGTCTGCTCAGAGCCAAAATAACTGTCCAACCCCTTAAAGATGGTATTACTGTAACTGCCAGTGTACAAATACGGCACGTTATCTCTGTTCCAACCAAAGAAAGTAACTTTAGGAAAGACAAAGAAGACGATGCTCCACTGAAGTACTGAGTATAATTTCCAGAAAACAAATAATCATCGTTCAATACCTCTAAAATAGAAAGGATTGAGTCTGTTATTATTTTGTCAACCATGGATTGGCATTACCAACCAAGTATGATAATTGTGCATTCAACCATTTTGCGAGAGTGGGAGTCACGTTTTTCAAATGGGGATATCTTATTTTGGATTTACATGAAGGGGTTCCACTCGCTCATACACAGGTCAGTAGCATGCATCTCGAGGACGAGCAGCACATACTTGCAGATTGACCTCAATATGAAGTAGCAACACAGTCAGTACGAGTGGGACATGCTGACCCAGTAAACCAAATCATTATTACATTATGCTGGACAGCGTCACAACACTTCAAATCTAAGCAGTAAGCATAAATAACTAATTCGACTTGATGCACCATACGGCTAATTCCACGATCTTTGCTCTGATGGTAATTGCTTCAGAGTCTTGGCAGAGGAAGAGGAGTCAAAATAATTTGATCAGAGGATCACATATGCAGTAGCCCATACACTTGTCTCTTATTCATAAGATGTCTTTGCTTATGTAGGAGTTGTTTGGCCCCTGTCTGGCCCAGTTGGCAGACTGTGGGAAGATTTGGACCAATGTAAATATTTTATCGAATCATTGGAATCATTATATGCTGTATCATCTGAGCAGGAATATACACCCGTATCCATTGGTCATGCTAGTATATTATTTTGAGCAGATCAAGAAGCTTGTTCTGACTGTCCTGCCAGGTTTAGGACAAAGCAAATTCTGTTATAAACTGGTAAAATGCAATGGTTCCTATTGGAGAGCACTGGAGTTTTAAAATAATTTGCGCAGCATGAAGTGTAAACAGAATGTTTCATTAAGATTTACTTGTGAGGACACGGGAGACAAGGAGGCCATGGATCTGCTTGTTACTTAGCTTGTGAGTCAACTTCATCCATGGAAAGAACGAATGGAGCATACAGAAAACAATAACTATTATTTGTTTAAATGTATCTGAGGTAAAACTGTGCTTAGTTTGCAAATTGCGTGTGTACATAAGATGTATTGCAAACCAGTATATATACAGTACATACATATATATATATACACAGGGTTACGTTCTGAATATGCAAAGCACACAGCAAAATTATTTTGCTAAACTGAATTCAGTGTATCGCCCTGTCAATCCAATAGTCTCCACAAAACATGTTCACACATTGTGATATGGGAAAACGTGACCGGAGGCATCCTGAATATTAGATTTTTCTAGAAGCACCATAGCTGAGAGACAGCAACATGTAGACTAACTTCTCTGCTGTGAATGGTCATCGACTGTAGCACAGTGACACTGTGAGACAATGCTGTCAATGTTTTCATACCAAATTACAACCACAATTCATTCCAAATAAATAATCCCACAACGTCTCATATTTTCAGTTCATAAACAATGATGAAAACATTAATTATGGTTAACCTTACTACCGAACAAGGTTACGAGCACTCGATATTTTGTAACTGGAATTGTTAACTGAGAATCAAAGTGGTTCAAACAAACCCCATTACATGTTTATGCTTTTTGTTTTACCCCTTCCTCTAGGCAAAGGCATACTCACTTATTGACTATTCATAACCTAAAGAGATGAATCTTCTCTGGTATACCATCCAAACACACATCTCTACTTCATCTGAATCTCAATATCATTTAATGTGATACACTGATGTTAGGTGTCCTTTCCAGCAGAGAATAAAGACAAATGTAATCCTGTTGATGTCCCTATCTAGATGAAGGTGTCCAATAAATCATGCAGCATCACCCCTGGCTTGTTCCAATCGCTCTTTAATGGAGGGCTTCTCACAAGGCCCAATTAAAAGAACCCACACCGCACAGATTGAGAGTTTGATATGTGAATTATTTAACAAGGTGCCTACATATGAATCGCTGTTATTTAACAAGGTGTAGAAACATGAATTATGAGCATAATCTCTTTTTTCCAACTCAAGGAAATCTAAATGCTTTTGAATTATACGTGGGACGCTTGCTCACAATTAGAAAATTTTATATATATTTGTGAACTCAAAAGTGAACTTTGCAATTTTTTTAGTTTTTGAATTCAGCGCTTTTCAGAGCGGCACATAAGCTATAAAGTATCAGTTCAACATCAAAATCAGCTTTGAGTATCAATGTGATGTGAACAAGACACCATTTGCATCTCTAAAGGTGTGAATGTGAGTGTGGACTCCAGGAAGACGAGCTGTCGCTGAGGTGTCAGATGATGGAGATCCTAATGATTCATAATACCATATCCATAATCACAACTGACTTTCAGGTTGGTTGGTTTTTCTCCAAGTCTTGTTGCCAGTAATTGTAAACAGGCAAAACTACTCAGAAATGATAATATAATGCAGAATACAGGGGAGGAAAATAAAATAAGTTTTCGGGCTTAGTTTTCAAAATGAAAGCTAGTGAATGACTTGAATGTAGATACAACATAAATCAAAATTTGGTGGTTGACTGTTCATGGACCATTATGGGTATATGCATGCAAAAATTTAAAAAAAAAACAACAATAATGTGAATCATCTCTAAGCCCACAGACATTGATTGTGTCTCAACATACCACTATTACCAGTATTGTAGTAATTTCAGCAGCATGGCAAAGCAAAAGATTACCAGGGAATGGCATTGAAATCAATTAAACATTCAAACAACATCTCCACTGAAGCAAATTTCTCCCGCTCAGTTGTTTTCTTGTCCAGAGACATTATTGTATTTCGGTTTTTCTCCCAGTAATCATGTTTTTCATCACCTCATGCACGGATAATAAAACTCCATTATGTGCATTGCCATTTTGATTGTTAAATGTCATGGGATAAGACTTTCATTAGTCAAAGCATATATTGAATTAACTTAAAGAGTATAAGTGGACCCTGTGCTGCTAGTGACACATCGATTCCAGTGTCTGTCACAGTCACAATAATAATACAGTATCAGTTGAATGGTGTAATACTGTGGATATCAGATCCCTTAGCCTTGTACACCTCAGTGATAGATAATTGACATTGCATGACCGCCGAGGTACCGTGCATGATACTACAGACACAATGATTTGTAAATGATAACGGCCCTTACATGTATTCATCAAATGCATGTACAACCCAATCTTATTTCATGTACATGCAATAATATGTATAATATAATGGACAGTTGAAGCACGACGTTGTATGTTACACCTCAAACATCCAGGCCTGCCACTGCATTCGGTTTTAATCGACAGGCAGATTTCATGGCCTGGAGAAATATGGAGGGTTTATAAAATAATCCTTACCGTTATCTATGTGGAAGGCAGTGCGGAGGCAGGGCAAGGTCACCGGCATGGCAGCATCAGGCCATCAGCACCATGCCAGTCTGCCTGCTGCTCCTCAAGCCTGACCTCGTCAAAGTCAAGTGTTGAGCTGCTAATGCTCCTTAACCCAGCGTGTGCGACGCTAGAAGATCCCCCCATTGGTAAATGGCGGGATACGGTTAGTGGCGTTACTGATGAAGCTAACGCTCCATATTGCCTCCG
>OMOT01060664.1:0-11657 GCA_900312575.1 Acanthochaenus luetkenii | reverse complement strand
TTCAGAAATGAAAAAACTTCAACCCGAAGACCAGCTGATTGTCAAAACTTGGAGCGCGCTTCCTGTCACATACCACACACTGCAGAGTGTGAGTATTGCAGTATTGACCATGTTTGGCTCTACGTATGCATGTGAGCAGTCATTCTCACATCTGAAAAACATCAAGACCAACCTACGATCACGTTTAACGGATGGAAGCCTCAACGCCTGCATGAAGCTTAACCTCACAAAGTATCAACCAGACTACAAAGCCATCAGCAAAAACATGCAGCACCAGAAGACGCATTAATGGTAAGAAGCATTTTATTTATTATTGGTTAGATTCAGTATAACAATGTTATTACAAATAATAAGAGACTTATTATACTTAAAAATGCACGCAGTTAGTTGTATTCAGTGTTAAAAAATATGATATGGCTCTCACAGAAATACATTTTACAATATTTGGCTTTCATGGCTCTCTCAGACAAAAAGGTTCCCGACCCCTGCTCTAGAGTGTTGACGCGTCACTTTACCGAACTCACAAGGCCAAAGGAGATTTCATAAGCACAGAAGCATATTCAAACTTCATGAAATAATAACTACATTAATAAATGATCAACAAATATGCTATTTTACCTCAATATCCCCTGCCATCTGTACCAGACAGTCTTCACAAGAGGAATGGATCATCCAAGGTCTTGGAATGATTGTGGTTGCTATGCAGTCAGCCACAAAACGTGCAATGACAATAAACTGGAAATGTAAAATTCTTAAGATGAGCAAAGAATGTTGTTAAAATCAGAGAAACTCAACTGGGGTAGGATGGATTATGCTGCGAACTCTTCAACCGAACTCCCTTCAATCTCTCACATTAACCATTCCTCCATATGTAAACAGAGCCAGCACAGGAAGTAAATGACAAGATTTGTTGCGTTTGCTTTTGATATGAGGGATAATATTTAGAGAGGGGACCAATGAACTCGGTGTGCCTGTCTGGGACTGTGAACTATTTGATGAGAGATTTGAGTTTTAATTGCATGCTTCAGTCTGCATGTAGATAGGGTCTTGTCCATGCACGTAAATACTGGAGTATCAGGGAAGCATAAGGAAGGTCAAGAATAAAGTAGTATAACGTTTATAAACTATCTGGCTCATGTAATAACACAAAAAACAATAGTACACTCTAAAGCTCCCTGGGCAGTCATCAGGTGAACTGAAGTAAAAGTAGATAAGGCAGATTGAGGGAAACTAGGTAAACCAAAAAAGTAAATTACAACACCTCATGACAAAATAGCTCCTGAACATCACAGATTGATGGTATGTATAAAGGGTGTCCCAGGGTGGATTTGTTTCCTTTAAAGCATTGCAGTATTCATTACTTAAACCTACTGAATTGTAATAACTCGGTAAGAGTCCAGGTTTGAGGCATGGTAGCACTTGGAAAAGAGATTTTAATCTCAATGAGTTTTTTACCTGGTTAAATAAAGCAAATTGTTAATTTAAAGGTTTTGAGAAAATTAACAATACTTCAAGTAATCATTTTGTGTTTATTTGTTTTTCTAATCACTGTTTCATAGCTAATCCAACTAATACAAGTAATTCTCTATTCTGTGGTCTTTGCTCCATGCATTTAATCTCACTGCATGTGACTTGCATTGACCCATTGTTTTGATTTTGTCCCGCATAAAAAATAATAATAAATGCTTGAAAAATGTGCTTACTGGTTGTTGTGTAGTTCAACATAATCAGTATTTAAATTAATAATGCCTCAGGGTTTACATATGCATTCATCATAAGCTGACATGGGATGTGATGCATACCAGACCTATACCTTCATGCTTTCCTTTTGTACATGAGTGCACATGCAAGAAACAGCTGCACAGGTTGACAGTGTGGATCCACTCTACACACACTGAATACATTAGTCAAAAACAATGCATTTTAATGAGCATCCATCTGTGTCAGGAACAACTAAAATAAACTGAATATATTATTCAATTTACAGTGCATTTAAATGATTTTCCATTTGACTTGAAAGCATGCCATCTTTACCTGTTGTAAATTGACAAACACCAAAGGTGATTTACTGATGAAAGCAGATAATGTTTTCTTGGTCCAGGGTAAAAGTTTTAAGGCAAAGATATTGTCATATGCAACAAAACACAACCAGCTGACAGTTGATCTTAAAGGAAATATCATCGGATACTCCTCCACTGTTAGATATCATCAATCTGTGTTCAAAGCATTCCAGGAGTTATTTTGTGAAGTGTCGTAATTTACTTTTTTGGAGAACAGGGAGCTGAACTCAACCTGCCTCGTCTACTTCCACTTCAATTAGCGATTTCCAACATTTCCCATAATGACAGCCTGATAACATTTCATGAATTGAGCACAAACTGAAAAACAGATTATGTGTTGTGGACTCAAAATATACAAACATTACGTACCTCTGGCACAAATTGAACCCGGGTTGTCGGAGTTGAAGGCACATGTAAAAACCCATCCACCCTCCCAACAACAATTCCATTACTTTCCACCGCACTATTTCAATGTCAAACTACTGTCTTTTGAAAGGGGAAAACAGTTTTCTTTTAGTACACAGAGCACGTTATTGGCACTTTAAGACATTGTGCTAATTTCACAACATTTCAGGAGACCACGCTCTGCACCCTGTACTCAAAACACATGTCTTATGGCTATACTGCATTCTGGCCCATTGAGACTACTGCCGGTGGAGAAATCGGTATCTCTGCCTCTTCTAAGATAGATTTCTCCCTTTATGATTGTTAAACATCAGTGCCTTGCTCTTTGATTCTGAGGGACGGACACTAAAACCTGACGTTTACCATTTATGTTTTAGATAGCTGAAAATGTTTCTGGTGTCAAACTCCATTGTAGCTGTGCTGGAAATATCTCAATGTGAGATTACGCAATCCATGTTTGGCCAGTTATCCAATAGCCAATAGCTGTTTTTTAACAGTGGTAAAGTTTTTTTTAGGGTGGATTTTTCCTTTAACTTTGAGCAATCTTCATGCTAAATTATATCCACTTCTGTTGACATAAAAAACCCTGTTGCAAGTTCAAGTCATTGTACCTAAAGGATGATACCATGTTTTTTCAAGTTTGTGCCAATAGTCTAGGTTTTCCACTCATTTACATTATTCCTGCTGGTGTTTGCACACAGTCAGCATAGCCGAGATATCAGGGATTGTTTTCCTTGTTTTACCTTCAAAAGAAGCCATTTGCTGCCATTCATTCATGTACAGTATGAAAAACAACTTCCACACATAGCTACATATATCATCATAGTAAACATGAAGCCTTAATTTAGTTTTGGCCAAATTTCTATTTGATCTTTACTTTAATGTCGAGTCGAGTGTTTTCATATCAGTGTGCACATTCAGAGACCTCTCATTGGAACAGAGAACATTTCAGGCTCTTTGATTGGATGAGCGAGGTGTGTGTCACAATGTAAACATAGGATGTAGACAAAACTTTTCACCACTCCTTGACATCCTTTGTTATTACGTTACGCTCTGCTTACTGTCAATCACCTGACACCCGCAGGAAGAAATGGAAGTCTCTGCCAGGAAAAAATCCCTCAAAAACATGTCGCCTTACGAACTTTATTGTCACATCCATGTCTTCTTATTTAGTGTGCCTTTGTTAGCCAGGACTGTAGTTTAGTCATCAAGCCAGGTTTGACACTGTAAAGTTTGACATTAAAAATGCAAAAAAAAAAGTAAACTAGACATAAGCAGAAAATAAATGGGCAATAGCTAAAAATGACTGGTATTGTCCTTTAAAAAAACATTAGTGTTGTGTGACATTGTCCTGTTGTGGCCCAGATCAAGGTGATGGCTACTCAAACAGGTCACGCCTGTGACTGCAACGTCGCTGCCATCAAGCAGTCAATATTGACTCAGCTGTTGTGTTCTTGGTGTGTGACATGGCTGGATAACTGAGTCACTAAGCACCATGCGTGCTGCCATGGCATTGCTTTTTCTATCAGAGCAATGTAGGGCAATACAAGCTGGAACTGTTGGCATTAGATTGTTAATATATTAAAGCGGCCATAGCAGGTATTAAATGCAAGCTCGGTTAGTGAAACAAATGGCTTATATTGGGGTTAGTCCATGTTATGGGTTAGGTCTGTCTTTCTCAAGTTAGCTGGGCAGTCAAGCACATGGGCAGCACATGCGTGAATGACCAAGCTCAGGAATCACACTGAGAGGAAAGGAATGAGAGAAAGAAAGAGATAGCAGATACTGAGGGGGAGAACGGTCCAGAGCTGCATGGGGATGGTTGTGGTTCTACTTACATTTGCAGCCAGTGTCCCACAAATAGCCGGGTAGACACTCCCGACACTTAGGCCCTGTAGTGCCCTCCTTACATTTACAAAATCCAGTGCCATTACAGCGATCACTGACTGAGCCAAAGGGATTACAACTACAGTCTGAAAAAACAAGACACACATACACACACAGGCTAGAAACAGGGTGGTGCTTTGGCTTCTCAGTACACTTCTAGAAATTTTCATAGCATGGACCGGTGTCCGCAAGCTCAATTATATGCTCCACTATTGTAAAAGACACTTCATATAATTGAATTGTCAAAATATTTGGATTGATAAAAAGATGCTACTATTTCAAATGTAATGGGAGACTGAGAATGAGAAGAGTGAAGTTGATGTTAGATGCATGAATACTTCCTAAACATTCTATTTATAATTCACATCAGTCATATAAGTGACATATAACGTGCAATGAGCAAATATGCGAAGCGTTATCAGTAGCTTTTATTTAAGATGGACATTGTAATCAGGTCACTGCACATGCGTGTCTAACATTTGATTCAGAGAAGACAGGAAGGAATGAGCAGGTATTACAAGAATGATGGCATGAAACAAAGAAAGAATGAATGTTTATGTTTCAGAAGAATGGTACAGCATTGTTGTCACATTTTCTTTTTTGGTCACCAGTCTTCAAACGGAAGTCAGTGGAATGCAAACATTTACTAATTATGTTAACCTGCTTAAAGATAACACTTAGAAACTATGTCTAGGAATTTGGCATTATCATCAAATGCTTGTGTGACACTGACAAACAAATATTCGAAAAATAGCACCATTAATTTACCTTAATTAATTAGCCACCACTACAGTTGAAATATCCTTTAAAAACAACAACAATAAAAAACGGTCAAGGCTCCAGTGTCCTACGCTCAACTGACCTTCCTGCTTTCCTCTGGCCGGAGCACTCCACAGTGAAAACGAGTCCTATTTTGACAGGCCTGACCTGCACCTTCATTGCGCCTTCTGTGGCTGTGGTGGCTGCACGTGCCTGCACCCGAGTGACATGCGGGGGTCAGGCGAGAGGAGAGAGGTGACAAACGTGGGGGGGAGAGGGGGTGAGGAAGGGTGACAGCGAGTTTGGCATGAGTTAACGCCTCGGTGACTCTAACGCCTTGTGACAGGTTTCAGCTGCTACTCCTGAGGCCATTCCATGTATATGACATATGTACATGGGTGGCACCTCTAACTGTTGGTGTGAGTTCTCATCGACATCTCTCTCAGGACTCTCGGTGCTTGTCAGACTCCCCTGCTGTGCTCAGCAATGCACCTGACAGTGAGCAGTGAGTACTCACTCTCCACATCCTAGCTAAAGGAGCCAATCGGGAAAAAACAACAACCCAGATGACGCAGCATATGGATGTCTTTATAAAGGGGATAGACAAAATAACAGAAACACCATATGAAAAAGGACTTAAACTTTGAAATAACTAAATCACAATTACAAAGGCACCTTCACAGGCAGGTCATATCAAGTGGAATGCCAATTAGCAGTATGTCACAGCTTTAAAAGCAACATGAGGCAACTAACAGAGTCCCAAAGAGACCAAATAGTAAGTGTTTTGGTCACAAAAACTGCAAAGTTATTTAAAGTGGCATGGGGAACAGTCTGTAAAATCACGACGTCATATGCGAAACACATGACAAACTGCAGGGGCAATGAGGAACAGTGGGCGCAAGTCGAAGCTCACTTACAGGGATAGACACGCTAAACATCACAAAACAACAACCTCTAAAATGACCATAGGACAGTTCAGAACATGGACAACAGTATTGAAGCAGGACCTTATTACGGTAGTCACTTATGTATTGTTAGGTGTTTCCATTATTTTGTCCATGATCTGATTTGACACACTGTACAGATTACAGTATGTCTATCAGCTAATCGGATCATTCACTCTCTCTCCTCTACACCTACAAGCTGTTAAGAACTCCAATTTTGCTTTGCCTTATTCTCCTTAAGCACAAGCTAGCATCTGGAAACCAAGTGTAACATACTGCGTCAACCCGAAATCAGTCTGCAAATATTCAAACCAAGGCAGAAAATCAGTTTAGCAAGTTAAATGGCTATGGTCTCTTGTAAAACACTCATTCTGGAAGGGTTATGAGTGGCATCATCGTGTGAAAGCAAAAGAAGCAAAGAAGGAAGAGGAAGTGGAGACCAGTGGAAGACATGGAGGCAGGAGGGAACAGATGGTGAAGCAGTGAGGGATGAAAGGTGACAGTTTCTCTGGTGACGAGTCAATTACAGGAGGTGAAGCATGTATATAAAAGTTCATGTATTTAAATGTAGAGTGGTTCATGTATATAAAAGCAGAGTGTTGGTGGCAATGAAAGTGTTGGGGGGGAGACTAACCTATGCACACATTTTCATCATCCAGTTCTGCCGAGGAATTGCGGTAGTAGCCCAGCTTGCATAGCTGGCAGTGCTGGCCCCTAGTGTTGTGCTTACAGCTCACGCAAATGACGGTGTTTAGCAGCTCGATGTAGCTGCATCGGTTGGAGTGGCCGAAGCATTCACAGTCTTGCAAAGAGAGAGACAGCGGCGGGGAGGGAATAGAGAAAGAGGGAAAGAGAAAGGAAAAGAGAGAGAGACGCGGTAGGTTGTGTAGGGGTGGTGGCTGTTGTTAAGAGTGCTGCGGCGGCGGAGTTAACAAAAAAGGTTGGGGCGAGGCACCATGGCATGCAAGGTTGAGAATGGAGAGACTGTGTTAAGCTGTGGGAGAGGATAAGGAGGTGGAGGAAGAGATGTTGGGGAAGTGATGAGAGGGAGGGTAATTCATGATTAGTCTGGCATGGGCACAGACAGAGTTAGAAAAATCACACAAGAAAGCACGGCGTTAGTAGGACTCGGAGAGATCACAACACGTCAAGCACACCACAACAGATGATGAGGAAGGCTCCGAGATGATGGCACAAACAGAGACACTGTCACGTCAGGACCACTGGTAAGGCAGGTCAAACCATGACTACAATTTATCTTTCAACCCAGGGAATGGTGTTGTAGGAGTTTCAAAATTGATTTCTGATTTGTGGTGTCGCATGGTTGATCTAGTTTGAAGTAAGGGGACAGAAGATGAAATAGAACTTTTCAAGGCACTTCTGCAGTCCACAACCCTCTGTAATGAAATGCATTGCAAATTCAAAATCACACAAAACCCTCGAGCTGGCCAACAAATATTGCTGATATAGCTGGATAGATGTTTTTCCACGAGCTTATAGAATGACAGAATGCTTAGAGAGGAGATGTCGTCCTCACTAAAAGCTTTGCAATGCAACCAATAAGGCAAGTGAGTGTACAGTGAATTGTAGCTGGGAGAGAGAGTGTCATGGCCTGCTATGCTGCGTTATGTCGTGCTAAATTAGACAGTCGAATAGTTGTAGTTGGACAGGGGACTGCAAAACCTCATACTGCATTCACACACTTTGGTATGACACTCACTGGCAGTCCTGCCTTAAGGGGTTATGGGTGTATCTGCCTCGCTGAGCGACCACTGACACCACGTGTCACAACGCCGACAGATGTGACTCTTAAGCCTCGCTGGCAGTTATTAAGGATCTGTATTGAGGTCAGGTCTCTCCGTCCAGTCACTAACCGCCAGACAAGCCTTGAAAATGAAGGAGCAGCAGTCTAGTCCATTCCACCCTTTGCCTAAAGCAGAGAGTCCTGTCCAAGTGTAAGCTAAGTTCCTCTACATTAGATGCATCGCTCTCGCAGACATACTCTCAGAAGACAAATCATCTTTCCTTTCCAGAAATAGGCTAAGGTCATAAATCATGCACGCATGGGGAATAAAAAGTCCCCGAAACGCATTCCCCAAAAATAGTTGTGGTTTGCTACACCCACTTTATTTGTACTGAAAAAGATATGATTCCAAGTGACTTTTATAGTGTTTAGAAATGATTCCATAAACAAATGAATTCTGAATGGGTCCTGTACAGTAAAAGCCATCAGTCCAACACCAGAGTTGGAGATATGGATACGGAGTGTGCTCTTTGATCAGTGCATTAGGGTTGGTTCTGAAGGGTTAGGGGGCCTACAGTTGCACAGAAACAGCTCGTTTTCAATTAATGAAGTGAGATAGCTTAGGTGACATCTGGGGGCAATGTATGAATTCCAGAGCTCCTACCTCGCTTGCTGTTTGCAACGTGAACCGAATGGGCAGTGGACAATGCAACTTGAGGAGCTACTAGACAAATTAAAAAGAAAACAAAGAAAACATGAAATTGCCATTAAACATTTAAACATGTAATATCAGAAGATTATAATACTGAGCATAAGGCATAGTAATAAATATAATTACTAATAAAGAAACATACATGTAGTAATGATTAACGATGGCATTGGAAAATAAGGAGTGACATTACCAAGTGAAGTGGACTGCACGTAGCAGCATCTATTACAAATGCCATACAGCAGAATAATTCCCATATTAGGTGCCTCTTTTTTGCTTCATTCCATTAACACATGTTTTGGTTCCCTAGATAGAAACTATCACCAGACCTCGGGGAGGCCAGCCAAGAATGTTCACCCTATAAATCAATGCACAGGAGAGCAGTTTAGGAAACTGGATAGCAGGGCATACAGCAATCTTTGGATTCCTGTCCAGTCATAAAACAGAGTGGGAATAAGAAATAATAGGCCCAACCTCTACCATTGCACTGGGTGACATAAGCCCCTGACACATACACTGTGTGCGCTTGGCTGCAGTCGTGGAAACACATAGAGTGGTTGTTTACTAGTTGTTTGCGAGGCTGCACATCACATCTGCACGATGGATTAAGCTGAGATGAGCCTGACATCAATCTGCATAAAACCGCCATGAAACCTCTCCTGCTTTTCTTCCTGCCGAGCTGAGATGGGACTGAGAATCCCTGGAAGCTCTACACCTAATTAAAACTGAGTGGGATAATCAAACTCAATCCAAACGCCCAAGCATATGTGTGTGTGTGTGTGTGTGTGTGTATATATGTATAGTATATACATTGTGTGTTGCAACACAAGTGCCCCCTGAATACACAAGTTTTGACTGAAGGTGCCAAAACCCTTCATCATGAACAAGAGATAGGAATAGAGAAAGGATGTTTATTTGGTTGTTGTTTTTGTTTAGGAAAATACCAAGATGAGAAGAGGGGAAAGATATTAACAATCTGCCAACAAGTACTCTTAGCTACCAAAGAGTCATTTTGTGCTTACTAACATTACAAGGTATATGAATCTGTGAAAATATATGGTTGTTGCGTAATCTTAGTTGCCTACCTTCTTTTCGGTTAGCGACACCTAGGGACGAGACATTCGGCCGAACTGCATGCAATTGAGAGAAACCAGGAGTTATTCATGTGCACTGGGCTGGTGGACATCGGATGCACTTAACAGAGAGTCTAGAGGGGGACTACGTGGTGGTGGACATAGACAACTGCAGACACGAACATGTCCAGCATGGCTCAAATCAGTAATTCAGGAAACAACAAATATGATGGGGCAGGCCTGACATGGACGAGCAAAGATAATGCATCCCAAGACCCATCAAGGATGTTGGAGAGACGTTGTATGCAATTTGTGCGACTTCTATGGGCTTGCCGTGTGCATGTATGTCTATGGCAATGGCAGTGTTGAGTAAACATTACGCAAAACTGACAAAAGTATAATGCCCTCTTAGACTTTGCATTCTCTCTCATATGTATTGAAGTCATCATTTATGCAAGCGGGTCTAAACGTATGTATAGAAAATGAAGACGTTGGGGGGCATTTTGTTTAATTCATCACATTGACTATTTAATCAATATCTAATTACAGTGTATTTCTGGTGGAGGAATAACAATGAATAAATAATGGCACATGTTGGGACTTGGAATGACGGACTGCTGTGGGTAGCGTAACCTCATAATTACATACAAGTCGGTATTTCCGTGTCAGGGAAATACTGTGCGGTTGGAAATGGAGAGGACTCAAGCAAAGGGAGGAATATGGACGTTTCCTCATCGTGCTCCTTCAACTCTTAACTTTGTCTTTGTGCATCCTTTTGCTATACTGACACTAGAGAATCATGCAATCCTGGCTGATTAGTGTCCAGTGGTTTCTTTGCAAGCAGCCTATTACCCTAACTACATGTGAATAGTGAACATGACATAAGGCCAAATCATTTTAGAAATGTGGCTAATTGTTTTAAAAAATGTACCTGCGTTGGAGTTAAACAAGACGTTAGCTTCGAACTTGGTATGTGTACACACTGTGACAATCACTATTCCACCTAGCAATACCATTCAGCGATTTCAAAACTGTATGAACAAAAGACCATATGCCAGGTCTTATCCATTTAATTGTATTTGTTATTCCCAACTTATTATTCATTATTGTTCAGTTGTGATCACTGAATCACTTGATGAGAGGCTCTTTTAAAATGACAGAAGATCAACAAATAAAGAGCTGAAGGGAAAGGGCTCATCACATCACCACTCAAGCTCTGCTCTCATATCTTAAAATGTGTGATGTGCGTGTTCTCCCTTGTTTGTATCTGCATTTACATCCTTGGTCACTCTGTTAAGCATTTTGTGGTGAACCTGTTTGTTAAAAAGCACTTTAAAAAATTCAACTAACTTGAGAGGACATCAAGAATTACTGTATGATGACAATACAAAATATACATTAATAGATCAAAAATAAACAAACAGCGGCATCCTAATCTATAATGTCTAATTGGTAAAGTTTTTAATTATTCTGTGTTAGTAATTGATTGGATGTAATACACATCACATCTGGGTTCCATTCATTATTTTGTTGTGGGGATTATTCAGGTAAGGCGAGCAAAATAAGTGGTGACGGATTTTAATCAATGCCATGCCCATAATGAAATCTTGCAGAGCCAGAATTGTTTTTTCAAATATTAATTTCGCTTTAATGGTCTGCATTAGGCAATTCTGCCTGGTTTAATAAACTTGAAATAGAATTGAGAAAAGTCAATAAGGAATTAAATTACCTTCAAACAACAACATGAAAACTGCAGTGCTTTCTCCTCCTTATTTTTGCTCCTAGTCAGAGTATGACATCCTCAAGGACATCCTAAAAAAATTTTTGTCCGTTCCAATTTTACTGTATTAAAGACACAGATATAACCCTGGTTCACGTTTGCATAGACAATGGTCTCATCCTCTTCAGTGTGTTTTACCAAAAGAGCTGAGTGTTTAGTGTTTAGAGTTGTGCCAGCTCTGTGTGAGGCTGCTGTTTGTGCTGTGAGGAGACAGCTACTCGTGAGTATGCAAATCCCTGTAGGCCAATCTGGATGAGACTTTGGCTCGTCAGTGTATCCTTTCTGTATCGCCCACT
>OMOT01060655.1:0-10833 GCA_900312575.1 Acanthochaenus luetkenii | reverse complement strand
AACCTACAATAAGCTTACTGAGTTGCCAGGCAAGCACATGCTTCATAGTAATAATATGGGGAAAAAATAAGAGGAGAAGAAGAGGAATAGATAGATAGATAGATAGATAGATAGATAGATAGATAGATAGATAGATAGATAGATAGATAGATAGATAGATAGATAGATAGATAGATAGATAGATAGATAGATAGATAGATAGATAGATAGATAGATAGATAGATAGATAGATAGATATGGCATTCTATCCAACTGGATTAGGGTAGTAGCCTTACCTCCAAAGCCTGGCCGCATTGCAAAATCATGGTCATGAATGCGAAGCAGATGCTCAGATTTTATTAGCAGGGACTTGGTGCTGTCCAGCGTTTTCATCCTAATGTCCACCTGTCTGAGAACCGAAGAAGACACAAATCAGCACGTCAGACGTTCTGTGGACGTACGAGAGCTAACCAAAAAAAGCTCTTTCTCTGTCTCGCTCCTCTAGCACACACACACACAGCGATTAAAACCAAAAGCAAGGGTATAAAGGAAATTCAAGTTATTTTATTTGCAGTCTGTCTGTCACCAACAGACACAACTGGGTCAGAGAGACTGTAGGGTCTCGCTACTTAACATTTAAGTCCAAATATTGTTTGCCTGGTATCTGAGTTGAGTATTTCCACCTACCTGATCTCAACTGTCTTCCCAGAAATCTTACTTTAATGATTGATGGGACCCAAAGGTCAAAATTAGTTCCCTCAATGTCGCACAGAACCCAGAGTTCATTCAACAACAATCCACCGGACATTTTGGGCGGCAAATCCACCGAGCTCACCGTAACCCGAGTAGTATCAATGTCTGCCCCGAAGCAAATCATTTTCCTTGTATGCTTAACTCCTCTTTCATCTACAATTAGCTGCACACCAGCGCTGCCCTGATGTGCAGCCAAAAACCTTTCTCACCGATGTCACCTCTCACCCCACATGATCCCACCACCTGCCTTTACCTCGATCCACCATGACATTAATGGAAAGCACCGAGGCAAAACCATGAGACCACAATTTTAACGACACCCTAAAGCAGCAAACTGTTCATTGCTATTAAACAGGACAAAGCCAACAAAAAGTAGCCGCCAGCTGTTCGAAAAGCAAATGTCAGCAGCAGAAGCAACTCCGAGACAACTTCAAATAAAATGAGTCCTTGCTAGAAATCCCCCTTTGGCTCACCCTCCGTGTTTTGGTTTGGTGCTCCCTCCAGGATACACATCCTGGTGCCTCCTCTTGTTTGGGAAGTGGTTGCCGTGGAGCTGGGTGACGGGCCACAGCCAGGCCGAGCACATCAGGCTCAGGGCCAGGAGGACCACGTTCATGGTTGAGCCGGGGCTGGAAAGACGACAACCACAAAGGTCCTCCCACTACGTCAGTTTCCCACGCCGCAGCTGTCCCCGCTGTCTACCGGCACGTCCATGTCCCGGCAGCACTCATTCTGCCCCACACACCCAGTAACCCCTGTGTTATCTCAACCGTCCCCTATGACATGGTGTACAGGAGAACAGATATCCGAGGCTTAGCTCCAGTGCACAGGCATTCCTCTGGCTGTATTTGCCTGTCACTGTGCCATCCCTCTGCTTGTGTCGGGGGACATATGTAATAACGTGTAATAACATGTAATAACATGTCTGTCTCCTCCCTCCGATTTAAAACCAAATATCAATTTATTCCTATAATGACAACGGAATGCTATTAATTCCTCTCTAATCTTCTTATCTGCGGTTGGTGAAATCTTTCGGTAACCTACAAACTGGAGGCGGGAGAGGGCTGGGTGGGGATAATACTACCAACAGTTTCATCATCGTTCTTGACCAGATACAAATAAAAAGCCTTTAGCCTACTTTTTCAAAGTGTACGTTGCAGGATTTTCACTTGAGCTGCACCGTGATGGTGGGAGGACACGAACAATATCATTCATTCAAACATATGTTTACATCTGTCTCCTCTCCAGTGGGATATCCCACCGCTTATGTTTGGGCCACATCAGCAAACATTGCATTTATGACTCCTGTGCATATTTGTGTGTAACTACCATGAAGGCATTGGCATACGGTCTACATATACCTGTGCAGTATACAGTATATCAGTATCCATTCAGCATAACAAAATTAGCTGGCATATCTTTTTATTTGCTAATGCCTTGTGTGCATCCACATGAGATGTCGTTTAAACAATGACTTGAATGAATGGAGATCCTCAATGATTCACTCCAAATAACACTTTTCCCAAAAACAAGACATGGTGAGGAAATAGAAAATAAACACATTTGACTATACTCTATTACACGTCAGGAGGAGGGGGTGGAAACCAGGAGCAGACAAGGAGAAACTCGAACAGAATCAATGATAAAACTGAAGTAAATACAGTGCGATTCCATTCTAGTGGCACGGTCCCTTTAATGTGGGATTAAAGTTGATTGAGGGCAGAGATGATCATGCCATCTTAAAGAATCACGCACATGGAACTTGGTTCCCTGGCACGTGTGATCCCACAGCCTGTGGCTGACAGGCAGATGTTTACATCTATTGTATGAGGTAAACAGACCAGAGTCAAACCCTGGTTCAGTGGGCAGGGTTACGCTGCTCCAAGTACTGTGTCATCTCTCAACTCCACCCACTAGAGGTCATCATCTCCCAAGATGTCTTGAGCTATAGAGTGCAGTTTTTATTCAGGACCTCGTATATGAACGAGCTGATATCAAAGTTTGATCAGAAAAAGTCCAAAGTTTTAGATAAATTCTGAACGAAAAGCTTTTTGTCTGCCATTCTTTCATGTTTTTGTGAGGTCGATTTATATAAGTGAACAACATGCAGTTACTCATGTAAAAAAAACGTTCGATGTTCCTTGTGTGACCAAACATTAAGGGTGAGTAAATTCTTTATCCGCCTACTAGAGTGAACAAAAGCAAAATCCGTTTTTCAATATGGATTTTGTAGCAGTGTGATATGATTTAAATTGAAAGAATACACACACTGGGTCCAATGCATATCAACTTGTTTCAGGAATTGTACTGGACCAAGTGACATTTTCTTGATTTCAAATGCCCAAGAAATGCATAAAATGAAAGAAAAGTAAATTGTACTCAGATAGTAATGTGGATGTAATGAGAAGATCCCTTTCCAAGCAACAGCACATAACCAGATGTGTGCGGTTTCTTGGAAAGGGATCAGTTTGATTGATTGATTTTATTAGGTTAAAATGTATACATTTAAATAACATACAATATATAAATCACAGAGGATAACACATAAAGTATAATAAAAGACGTATATCCAACGTGGTCCTCAACGTCAGATGACTCTTTATTGCCTTTGTTGGTCAGTCTGTTCAGGAATGTGTATTTCAGCGAAACCGTCTGTTGTGCTGCTTCCTCCTTCTCTTCCTTTTACTTGGCCTCTTCTGACATCAGGTCAGAGCTTGTGACTCTGAAAGCCATATGCACAGCAAACACCATCCTCAGACATTGCTTGAGAAGGACCCAGCATGAAGGAAGATATCATACCGGAAGCACTCAATGTGTGAGTGGGTAACAGACCGGACTTCCTGACAGATAGAGGGGCAATTAGTGCCGTGTTCCCAACCAGTAAAGATGATGTATCATAATCTTTTGGAAGAATTGTTTTATCTTTTGGGTTTACCAGTGAACTACTGTGCAAAAGCTTGAAGTATATATATATATATATATATTATATATATATATATTTCAGGCATCTTTTCAATTCAAACATGTAGCATGTCACGCACACCCTGTTTTTTTTGTGTGTGTTTCTTTTCCGTTAATAGTTTGTGTTACATGTGTTTCCTTCAACTACTTCAGTAGAGGCCCTTATGTGGTTGGCCATTCAGAAGCAGGCTGGTTAAACTTTTACCTGCCTGGTTAATTAGTCAGTGTTTCATTAGTGTTAGGAAGGATTTGAAGTGGAATCACAACGACACACACACAGTTCACTGCACACCAATGTGCGTTCACACACATGCGTGCCAGTGTGTACCTACTCCCATACACTGATACAGGATTAACAGCTCCGCGCAGACCGTCTGAAATGGCAGAGACACATGGACTCGTGACCGTGCTTCTAATTTTCTTGGGGAAATTGGCATTGACAGACTCAAAAGGTATGACAAGACCTCGGCTGCTACACTTCACAGAGGAGCAATTTATTCTGATAAAGGGGAATTAACTACACGAGACGCTGTAAAGAGCGACTGTTGAGTCTATCTGTTCAATTTGCTGATCTATTTCTAAGGGAAAATGAATGAGCTGAGCATTTCACCTTCTAAATTCTTTCTGTTGAGGTAAATTGCCTGAGGCACGATTCATTTTTACGACATCTGTAAAACCAAATAAGAAAAAGAATGGCATTGGGCTTCAAAACGTTCAGCAGCTTTGCAGGTGACTGATTTTCCTCCACAATGCCACACAAACCCAAAGCAACGGCCAAAGCAGCGACGAACAAAGCTGCACAGCATCCTCAGCACCCTTCAGGTGTCACCCACATGTGGGGGTAACCGCGTACAGAAACCTGTTGTCCTCTGTTGTAACAATACTGTACTTCTCTCCACACAAACTAATGCAAATATATTGTTGGTAAAAGCTAAAAGTTGTGAGTTATTCACCTCAGTGGTCATTTTTACAAGTTGGCTATAATATGTGCATTTTAACAATTGAGGTTTTACATTTTATTGTCTCAAGTAAATCATCTCGTGTTTCAAAGTTGGGTAGTTAGTCAGCTTGGCCTTTACTGACTCTCATGTTTATACAATACGTCTGATTGGCGGAGCTGATGGCCGGCTCTCGAGAATTACAAACCCCAAATACCGCAGATGTGGTAAGAACGAGCTGCAAGAACGTGCAAGTATAGTAGTATAGGAAAATAGGCTTCAGGCTTTGCTTTGTGAACAAATGACAGTAGCTGAATATATTTCTTTATAATCATCAGTGGTTGACTTACTGAGCGTTTACAGGCTAGCAGACCGCCAATGCAACCACCTGTCACTTTTCTGCTTTCTGGTTATACTCTATTGCAATTATCGTGACACATTCATGTCATCTAAAAATATGGCATGTAATGATAAAGTGTCTTCTGAAAAAAAGTGTCAACAAATGGAAAATCTATTAGGAAATAGAAAAACAACGTTTAAAAGTCTTGAAAAATAACAGGCAAATTGATTTATAAATTCAGTAATTACTCGTTAATTAAATAGAGAATTTCGAATTTGAATGTTTAATTTACTAATTTCATCAGCCATTTAGATATTCCATTTAATATCCTAGATAATAACAATAATAATAACATCTAGCAGTTATCTAAAAGCAGAGTTTACACAGTGTTTTACAGGAAGAAATAAAAATATGAATAGTAAAATACAAAATGAGGAGTTAGAATAAGAAGCACAGGCAAGAGAAAACACATTAGAAGAAGAAGAAATACATATTTTAATTAAATCAGTTTTCCAAAATCATTAGAAAAAACGCGAGATTAAAAGTGAGCAGGATCAAAAACAATGACATAAGAGCAAGTCTATAAAAGTGCATTTTAAGAAGGATGATACTGACTTAGTAACTGACCGACTTCCATTCTTGAGACGATCAGCGGGGCCGTGCTAAGAGGTCTGCAATGTAGCAAGGAGCCAGACCTAGCTGTGCTTTAAATGTGATCAGTAAAGCCTTAAAAACGATTAAATAGCTAACTGGTAATCAGAGGAAAGATGCTATGGATATATGGTACCAGTTTAAATCCTCGCTGCTGCATTCGGAACCAGCTGGAGACGTGAGTGTGACGTTTGACTGCAGGAATAGAGGGAGTTGCAGTACAATACACATAGAGGTGAAACTCTCAAATGTTAGGTCACAATAATGGATATCGCTTTGATGAACTGTTCTGTGTATGTATTGACTGTATAGGTTAACCGTTAAGTTTTGCGTTCCAGAGGCCAATGTCACCTGTATCATCCATGATGACTGCATCCTGCCCTGTAGCTTCAGGCCCACTGGCACTGTGGTTATCCACTGGTACAAGCAGCAAATCCCTGTTCACAGCTACTACTACAACAAAGATCAGTTTGGACTACAGAACAAGCATTTCAGTGGAAGGACTTGCTTGTTCAACTCCCAGATCACCTATGGCAATGCGTCCCTCCTCCTTAGGAGAGTCAAAGTTCAAGACAAGGGCAGGTACAAGTGTTACACTAGCACAAGAAAGGGCAACCACGAGACCTTTGTCAACCTGGAGGTGAAAGGTCAGTCAAACTGGATGTTGTCTCACTCATTCTAAAACTCCTCCAAATGTTGTAAAACGTATTTTCACAAGTTGTCTGTTTTTCCAAAGAAAGTTTTTGTCCATTTCACCATCTTTCACTTTTCACGTGGTTTCTTCTTTGGCCTGAAATGCACGATGTCTTAGCAGAGTTTTTTTGTTGCGTTATTTATCTCAATATAGTACGAGCTTTGTACTGAGCAATAAGTTCTCCATTCATAATTACCCTCAAGATTGTGACAGCAACGTGGAATAAAGTGCACTCTCTTTTTCCACTATTCCGCTATTGATTCATTCTTGTAAATCTCATAATGGCAGACCACAATTGTCATGTTATGTTGTTTTTTTAAACAGCATGCTAAGGGGGAGTTTGATTAGTGAGCGGGACACTGCATGTTTCTAAAAATGTTGGTAGGTGCAGGAATGCCACTGCTTGCAAAGTCTAGCTGCAGCCAGGTGCAGCAGTTTGCGCCCCAAGTTTAATTGTTTCCAGCTCTCACAGCCATTTTGTCCCTGCTCCCATAATCAACGATGAAGGGCTCCACTGACCTATTTGAATACCAATAAATTATCATTACAATCTGTGACGCAAACATTCACTTAAGACAACCTGCAAGGTACAAATGTATATGCCATTTTTTTGGAATCCAAAATATGATGTATTGCCTTGTCTGCTTATACCTGGTCCTCATGTCGATCTGAACGGGCATAGCTGATGTTAGCCGTCTACCCTACCAACCTACAGTGTAGCCCCACGGGCCGTGGTATTTAAGCGCAGCAAAAGAGCGCCATCTGCAGGAGATTTGTTACAAAGCACAATTGTGTTGATAAAAGTCCATTTGCATAGCTTTGTTGGACCTTCTATAGAAAGTAGACGAGTAAGGTACATTTTACCGTGTGTGACATCTTTTATCCAACAGATTAGAATGAAGAGGGTTCATGTCAACAGCTCTTATTTTATTCATTTAGCAAAGCCATGCAAGGTTAGAAAGAAAATAAAATGCAAGAGCTTTTCAAGAACGTCCCATGAAAACACTGATAATTTTGGCAGAATAAATAGCTCAGTTCATTATTAGATTCATTCATTATTAGTTCATTACTAGATGAATTGATGAATGTCCCGATCAAAAGCCCAAAGAAATAACACATTGTCTTTGTGTTTTTCCTCCCTTTTTTTCCAGCTCTTATCCTGTCAGTGAACATGGAGATGTCGGATGAGATGGTCTCCTGCTCCTCTCACAATATCTACCCTGTCCCTCAGGTGACATGGTCCACAGACCCCCCCTCCGCCCGAGAAGCACTGGAAAATTCCACCATCAAAACCACCGACCACAAGGGTCTGTTCTCTGTGGAGAGCACCCTGAGGATTCTGGGTAACCTCTCCGACTACGCCTACTTCTGCTCTTTCATATCGGCAGACAAGACCCAGGTGTGGACCGCCTCTCGGAAGAATCAAGGTACGTTTTGAATGCAAAATGATATTGTATGTTTTTTGGAGTGTCATTTTTGAAATATATAGAACAATGCAAAGTGTATGTCAAATATATTTCAGAGAACATGGCAGAGGAAGAGGGCCACACACTGTCCATCCCATGCATCGCCCCACACAATCTCCAGAATTTCTCCCTCACCTGGACCTTCGCCACGTCCAGTGAGCCCACGGTTATCCTCCGGTATGACAGCAGAACCAGACACACCTTTAACCTCTGGGAGGGCCAAGCTGAACTGGACCAGGACCTGGTTCTGCTGGGAAACGGGTCGCTTCTGCTTCACAATCCAGAGAGTCAGGAGCACACTGGGACCTACACCTGCACCTTCTCAGGCCTCCAGATTAGGCACGTGGTCCAAACAAAAGTAAACATCACTGTTGCCTCAATGAGTGAGTACAGGATTGGTCTGCTTACAAAGGGGTTGCAATCTCTACACCAGTGTCAAACAAAATTCTAAACGTAACGAAATGAAAATAATGCAACGCTTTTGCTTGATAGGTGTGGATGAGCAGAGAGTGGAGAGGTCATGGTGGAGCACTGCAGCTTCTGTAGCCTTCGTCACGTTCGCCATCCTTCTGGCCCTCTCTCGGTGTTTGAGGCGGGGAGGTAAGAGTTTTTGACCGGTCGCTCTAAATAATTTACATGTGCGTGTCAATAACTGTCATCTGAGCACCTCCTCTTTTTCCAAAGCGGTCCACAGCCTGTAAGATATTCACTGCAAACCTTAGAAAAGTGATCGAAAGTGTTTAAAATATTACATTTACTTTTGGAATACACGTGTTTGATTTCAACAGTCTTAGCTGTTAGCGGTGATTCCAGGGTTCAAGCATATCAGGGATGAGTACCTCAATGGATTTAGCCCAAGGGTCATATCAGTGGAACTGTACTGTAACTACGGACTTTAAAGGAATGCTTTACCCTAAAGCAAACCACTTCTATTTGGATTGAAATAGCATATTGCGTCCCATTTTTAAAAAATACCATGGATTTTGACGTTTTGATCCCAGCTCTGCCCAATCAAGTGAATAGCCTCAGTAACTCATTCCCAAGATGCACCAAAAATACTGTCCGAAAATTCTGTCTTCTATTTTCAGACTCAACGAGGGGTGGAATGTTTGACAAAATGGAAGTAACATCGATTTAGGGTGAAGCGTCCCTTTAAATTGGCTAAATGCTATAATTGTTCAATAAACCATCCTACTTGTGTCTTATCGTTACAGCGATAGAGACCAGGACCGCCTCACATAGATACAATGGAGCAGGTGTTGATGAACGTGGACCAGGTGAAGATCTAAATACCACAGCTTCATATATGACTGGACAACATACAATCGAGGGCAACAGACTAGAGCTACAATTTCAAACACAGGATGAACTGGGAGGCAATATGCCAAATATAGCAGGAAGTTGTTCTGTCGGACCGCCACCAAATATAGAACAAGCAGAAGAGGGAGAAGGACCGTGTGCGGGTGGAAAGGACGGGCTACGATCCTATAGTCCAGAGAGGGATTGAAGCATTGAGCCTCGGCTTCATATACCAGGAACGTAGGCACAAGACCTTGAAGCAAGAAGACCACCTGTCCACAAAGGAGACACAGTGGGACAACAACCAGCGGAGGACGATGCGCACGAACTCATAATCCACATCCAGACAAAAGAGACCCACACAGATCAAACAGTAGGGATTCGTTTTTCAACTCGATTGGTCAGGAGAGGATGCGCGTAGCCGGGACTGAGCCGTCAACAACACGTCTGACACTGTGGAAACAACGGTCGCTATTCAATCTGTGCGCTTGTTCGATTCCCGAGGAAGAACTCGTGGATCCTCCCGCAATCACTTTGACCATCCTTCCCAATCCGATCCCTATGGGGCGTCTCCAGATTTGACACCTTGTGGACGTCACAGGTTCAATTCTTTGTTCTTTGGTTTCTTGTTTCCAGAGAGAGCTGAAGTACCGATTGGATCGGTTTTGCCGTGGTATTCCCCTCTAGTGTAGTTGTACAGTAGCTGTTGTTTGGTTTCACAACGTGAACCGTCCCATTAGCCAGGTTGTGCAGAACTCTGTGTCCCACTGAGTGTGTCCGCGGTCAGGATGAGCAGATAAGAGACAAGGAAGACGAGTATTGTTGCAAGAATGAACTCCCAGCGAGAGAAAGGGAGAGACCGGCTATAGATCTTTAGACCGTTAAGTCCCCTCTCTCCAATGATCAAGTATATATTTTGGTTCCTTTTTCAATAAATTCTACGAAAACGCTATTGTTGTTGTTGTTGGTTTTGGTGTTGTTGTTGTTGGCCTTCTCCTTCTGATTCCACAGCTGAGTAACTTCCAGTTGCCAACACTAAACCTTCCTTCAGCCTCCCTCTTTCGATCTTAAAAAAAAAAAAAAGGTAATTACTCTATCTTTGTTTTGATTTGTTCTTTTGATTCTCTTTTTATTGCTGAAAACTTTTTTTATTACCGGCAATTTTTCTCTCCGAAAACAAATTACACATTGACTTCCCGCTATTTGACATCGTAACCGTTCATGGTGGAGAATATGTCCTCCAGACAAGATGGTGTAATACACTCTGGAGAATACATCCCTTTGCATTATAATCACAGTGGCCGGTAACAAATGAGCTACAGTTGACTTGACATTGGTTATTTAGTGTCTTTAAAGGAAGCTCAGTTAAAATGAGAGAACAAATGTTGCTTCCCTCAATGAACAAACAAACACATAAATAGGTTAATAATGACTTCGGCCAAAATCTGCCGTCAAGTTAGTTTGAAGAAAACAAACCATAGTTAATCCACAGTTACCAACGAAACCTGACTATTGACTGACGGGCGACTGGGTGAGGCGTCTGTTGGCCTGAAACGTTTCACGCTGTGACTCAGACCTTCCGATTATTACCAGAGTTGATCGCACACCCACTCCCAAGCTTCTCTCCCATCATGCTCTGCACGCCCCCCCACTCTCTTCTGGAGCTATTTCACAGGCCTCCGCTCAACAGACATGGTTTCAGTAGAAGTGAGGGGAAAGTGGTCTGTAGCTTTGTACTTTCTGCGTATAATT
>OMOT01060651.1:0-12356 GCA_900312575.1 Acanthochaenus luetkenii | reverse complement strand
GACGCATTCCTCGTTCATTCCTCAGCTTCTGGACGAGAAGCCCTTCGCATGGCTTGAAGACTAGCTGCTGTGTGGTTATACGCTCGGATAACTTTTCTCCAGCCTATGAACACATTTGGCGTCACAAATGCCAACGTCTCAGTCTATAGATGAACTTCAGAGGGCAGGCAGGGAGCTAATTTCAAGCAGGTATGAACTTAACATGCCTTGCACAACATCATTTATCTTCCTTGCACGACCACAGCCTATTGATCTCCATTTGCTTCACGGCTACGTACTTTAAACTATAATGCACCAGTTTAACCACTGCTTATCGGCTGCGCAAACACTCCGTTTTGGTAGACTACAATGGTCCTTTTCTCTGGTTTCATGCTGGTGAACAGGAGTGGCTCAATGAGGTGTGTGAGGCGGCTCCGCCACAGAGAACCTGAGCAAAGGAACTGATGTTCACGCTCCACGGAGAAGACACGCGTGGCAGAAATGCCTTATTACAGGAGCCCAGACATCGAGTCTACGAGGTGTAAACGGCTGATGTGGCCGGTGAGGTCGTGTTACACAGCTGCCGCCACTGCAGGGTCAGTGGGTGTCAGCTGTAAGAGAAGACGAACCAGTAGCCTTTGGGTGGTGGACTCATGGATATCTCCGCTACAGCTCCAAGCTAGAGACAGGTAGCTTGAGCCAGGAGGCCTCCAGCGAGGACGAAATGTCACAAACGACATCACTGGTAGATTTACTAAAAGATCAGCCTGTGAACCAATAACCATCAGGTTACAGGACACGTGCATAACTTCCTACGCCTTTGATCTATCTGGCGAGTTGAGCGTGGCCGTGCGTTTTAATACGCCTGCTTTTCTACTCCACAGCATTTCAATATGGTCAGTCACTTACTGCCATACAGGCTAAAGCTCCATGGAACTTGGGCCGGCAGTGTACGACACCGTTACTCACGGAGAGTGTCTGTTTAAGCAGTTTGTCCATCACAGAAGCTGCAGGGGTTAATGACCATATCGCCCAGTTAGACGCTGCGCTGGGAGGGCAGGAGAGCAACTGGTGAGCGAAGAGCCATCCGTCATGGCCAAGAGGACGACTTGACATATAGAGAGGTCTTGAATGCTTCTCTCGGGGTCACAAGTCACGGTGTCAAACACGGTGGCTGAATTTACTCTAAACGACTGTGTGTGCCGCCTGCTGAGAACCCATTCAACATTTAGTATGTACTACTTGTTAGCTAAATATAAAATATGTTAAGACTTTTAATAGAAACCTAAAATGTTTTAATTGGACTTTTAATAGACGACAAAAATGTTTTAATTGGAAAATGTGAGGGGAAAAAATTAATACTCTAATTCAACTCAAAACTGTAAAGTGGTCCTTACCTTTGAGAAGGACGATGAACTCGAGACACAACAGGTATTTACGCAGCTCCATCTGCGGGAGAGGAAGGATGGAGAGGGGCTCTGCTCCGGGGGGTTTCTGCTCGCAGAGCGTCGGCGTGCTCACGCACTTTCAGCTCTCTCTCTTTCTCCCGGAGATGATCCGTAAAACCTGTTCAAACGGCGCTCCGATGGCATTTCTGGTGTGCGGGGGGGCAAACTTCAGGACTGGGCCATTTACAACAGCAGTCTTATATTGCTCTCAAAGTAAAAATAATAATTATATATATATAAATAAATATAGTAATCCTATAATAACGTCTAGAAGGATGCTATACAAAAAAACAGAATCTCGTTAGGAATATTATAGGAATAGTTTAGTGGCACCATAGGATCGATCAGGTCACTATAAACTCACTATTGAGTACCGCAACGTCTAGTATAGTGACTCCTTCATAAACGTGTAGCAAGCTGTTGTTGAGGGTGAATAAAACGGCTCTGCGTGGTGCCTAAGTGACCATGGGTCGGAGATCCCAGCACCTGTCCCGTCCAGTTCAGGGTCATTAAAGCATCACTTCACCCCCTCTGGCTCCGCGACGCTCCTTTGACAGATTAGTCTTCTATCCTTGACGGTGAAACTCCGAACGGTTTGAGATGAACCGCTGCGCGCGTCAGTTCTGCTGACAACTTGCGCTCCATGATCTTGACCGTTGTTCTTTACGTTCGTGGCCCATTTCCCGTCAATGTCAAGACGACGTGTACCTGCGGTGTTGATCTGACTGAGCTATGAAAGAGCGCGTTGATCCACCAGACCTCCGTCCTCCTCCAAACCTCTCTCTCTCTCTCTCTCTCTCTCTCTCTCTCTCTCTCTCTATCCTTTTCTCCTACACAAGTGCCCATCTGGACCGTGAGCGCAAACTGAGGGAGCAGGAATACCATTTTCGTATCCCACAAATGTTTTTTTTAAAACTGATTACTCCATCCTTCCATCCATCCATTTTCTATACCCACTTACTCCTATTCAGGGTCACGGGGGGCTGGAGCCTATCCCAGCATGCATTGGGCGGAAGGACTGTGATTACTGATAATAGCAATTACTATGAACATCACCATTTTCAATACCCTCATACTCATATCCTCCCATGTCACATGCTTACATCCTACAGACTAAAGGGATAGGACCAGATACAGAGCTGCTCGTTAACCTAAGGGGACATCTGCTGGCTAAAAGGATGAACTCTACATGCAGGTTCAGTGAGAGTCGAGAGAATCTGCACGGTTAAAAGGTGTATTACAGTTCACATCAGGCTTTTAATTTCCTAATGTCGCTCTGTTGTCAATGTCACTGGCTAAAACTCCATGTCGGTTAAGCCAATCATCATTACATTACAGCATTTAGCAGACGCTTTTATCCAAAGCGACTTACATATTACATTACAGCATTTAGCAGATGCTTTTATTCAAAGCGACCTCCATGTCATACCATTGGCAGAGGCAGCCATGCAAGGTACCAACCTGCTCAACGGGAGCAATTCGGGGTTAGGTGTCTTGCTCAAGGACACTACGACAGTTTTTTTTTCCCCCGGGAGGAGCTGGACTCGAACCGCCGACCATGCAGTTGCGGGGCGGGAACTCTACCTCCTGAGCTAACAAATGTCTTCTGTTTTACCGTCTCACTGGCAGCATACTATAGCACACTTATTGAGACTTGATTTTGTTATTTTTAAAGAAGCTATTTACCCGCAGTAAGGTAAACTATGCAATCACATATTGATCATTACATTTTCTATTAGTCTTTTGTATAGGTACTGCGTGTCTCTGTGATATGTGTAGCACAATAACAGCTATTTGTATGTTTCAATTTGATGTTGAAGTTCTTAGTGCAGGTTGCTGTTGCCATATTCAATTGTTTGCAAAGATAGTGTTGGTTGTATATAAACCAGATAAATCTACAGAGTAAAAGAGAGAACAGCAGTATTTTCTGTATGTGTACAAACTGTCCATCCTTCCTTAAACCACAGTTAGACACTTCTGACAACATATTCATTGGTACACAGCAGTGCAGAAATAATACTTTGCATTAAAATAAAATAAAAACTCATAAATGCATTTAGAATAACTCCAGCACAAAAAGTATACAAACAATCAAGGGGAGTGATTACCGTTTCTGAGCAGCTGTCAACAGAGGCAGTCTTTCTGACATTATGCAGTTAATCCACCGTATGTTAGTCCATGTTTTATTCATCTGATATGGAAAGACAAAGATGTGCCATCATTTCTTACAGCGTGTAGTTGCAGGTCATAACTATATCTCCCATTAAAATTGTTTTAATTTTGCCTTATTTTCAAACAAGGCTGATATTATGTCCCTTCAATAGATCTTATTTGTTTCTTAGGGTAAAGGCTAGACTCTAATTTACAGATCATGACCATGAATGTGGGGCTCACTTGGATAGCATTTTGTAATGACAAAGACACTAAATGCTGCAGCTTTTCAACCATAACGTGATCTGTTAATGAAGGTAGCACTTCTCAATATGTTTGGTGAAGTCTGTTGTAACAGAAGACAGTCATCTACCGTTTGTGTACACAGTGGTAAACTGTGTTGAAAAAGTGTGTCTACTTTTGCACACTCTATTTGTCTTTTGTTTTTGGTGGCGATCGCAGCGTGCCTCAGTGGAAAGCAAATGGCAGCATACCTCTCCAGAGACATCACAGCAAGGTTGAGGGGTGCACGTTTGCCGACGATGCCCGCAAGCACGGCCACAACCACACGAACATAGCTTATCATTTTGACTTGCGTGTCTATTTCAGGAGTTAGAAATCAATACATTGCATGTTTGAGATGCAACAGAAGAACACTTACACGTTTGTCAGGAGCTTATGCTGATTTGGTCTGACTTCATTTGACTGTGAAGTTGTTGTGGAATCGAATGAGACTAATGAATCAAATCACCGGCCCATCATGTCCTAAGTCATAAGACATCCACGTCTTCATGACATCATCACGTGCGTCAGTCTAATCACCAATCACCAGATCTTGAATCTCCTTGGAAGGAGTAAGGGTTTGAGAAGGGGTGTGCTAAAAAACAACAACGGAGAATATTGGTTTATCACAATATTTAACATCAAAATGAATTATACCCGCTTCATTTTGAAGAGGGTTAGTTTATTTTTAGTTGTTGTTGCAGCTATTAAACCTTATTAAACTTCAATGCACATTTTGCTAAGGTTAAAATAAGCAGAAACATCAATAGAAATTCAATTATGACATTTGTTACGCATTTGAACAGCCTCCTGCAGGAGCTCTGTGACACTGGATGTCCTCAATGCTCAGTCCAGCTCTGAATGGTAAACCCTGTCAATATCGCAAGGCCGTGAAACGTTAGGCCCAAAATGATGTGACCAACCAATTTTTCCCACAGTTCAGGATTGTGCATCACGTCAGCATTGATTACACACTCGCATCACATAATGATCTTAGTGGCTTTGGTTCGCTGGAAGATCATCATTATGGTTCATCAATAATTCAGATGCTTATATTGCACATCGTTGCGGCATATTCTTGAGACTATTAGTCCTTGGAGGGCTAATTAAAGTCTGCATTTTCATTCCCCAGAGTAAAAAATCTCATGGACAAAAACATGTCACCTTTGTCATGAACTTCAGAAAAACTTTGGATGTCAGATAATTGCAACCATCTTTGTGCTTTTTGTTCCTACCACTCCCTGAAGTTTCGGTAGCTAACTTCATACCATCCCAATAAAGCATAACCCTACTTTATCATCTTTTGAAGAGGACCTTTAAAAGAGCCTGTTATTTGATTAATACAGCTTCGTGTTTGCTCATGTCATGTAGAAGTTGGGGAAGATATACCGTATATGGAAGTGGAATTCTGGATTTTTCCTCAGATGTTGACATGAGCAGTCAATAACGGAGGACTGTGGGAGTTGTGTCAAAATTCACAGCTAAAGTGTGAAGATTCATAGTTAAGGTACAATTTTCACAATAATATATGCCTCTTTTTATGAAGCAGATACTACTCAATAAAGAAGACATCATTTGTAGAAAGTGGTTCTCTCAGGTGCCGTGTACTGTAGTATTAGTAGGTACTTTATTGTCCCCATGGGGAAATTCGTTTTCGTAAGTAAATCATTGTTGGCGGCATTACATAAAAACAGGCACAGCACATAGAGAACAAACAAATAGTAACATATTGTGGCAGATGGAGGGGGAAAGTGAAGGAGGGGCGGTACGTGCCATTCCCCACATGGACGCTAAAAGCCAGAGACGGACGTCCGCCCCAATCAGCAGCAGATACGAGGCAGCTGAGCCAATTAGGGAGATCGGGCAGGGCCAATCGGGGGAGAGAGCGGCAGGCTTTAAATAGAGTGAGAGAAGGCAGAGAGGGGTGTGTGACCCATGGGGTGAAGTTGGAGGAAGAGAGTGAGAGAGATCGAGGAAAGCCCGTGTATGACCGACACGGACTGAGAACCCTGCTGTGCGCCTGATCCCTGACTGTCTGACAACCCGCCTGGCTATCGACCCCTGCTTGCCTACCTACCACTCTCCTGCCTTAACCCCCGGACTCTGTGTGAGAAGCATAAGTTGCACCCCGGAAGCAGTAATAAAACAACTGTTTCCTGTATTCCTTCCATAGACTTTGTACTATCCGGTCCTGTGGGCACTCCTGTCACCCACGAGTGTGCCACAATATCACAGATCTGATTATACAAATCAAAAATCAAAAACACGGTGCACTATAGCAGCTGCTGGTAGTTGCATCATATAAAATAAATAAGAGTAGTGCACTGCAAGCTAGACAGTTAAACTAAATGAGGCGAATGAAACTCCACACATACTTGTATATGTTGATGAGGCAGGCTTCAATTTAGCAAAAGTTTGATGACGTGGCAGAAATCTCATAGGTCACCAGGCCACAATTGATGTGCCAGATCAACGCGGGGGCAACGTAACTATGTGTGCCGGCATATCAGAAAATGGTGTCACTGCCCACATCCCCCTCATTGGGTCCTACAACACCCAGCGTCTCCTGGCTTTCTTGGAGGTCCTTTATGGCGATCTCATTCCTGAGGATGAGAGGGGGTCGGTCAGGGCTGAATTAGTCATTTGGGACTATCAGCTTTCACCGATCTGCTCTTATCGGTGAGTGGTTTGATGCCCATCCAAGGATGGCAATGCCGCTCCTCAATCCAATTGAATTATTTTCAGCATAGGGATGAAAAGTCTTTGACCACCAGCCTCATAACCAGATGTCCTTGCAAGAAGCCATGGATGCTGGGTGTGAGGACATCACACAGGAAGCTTGCAGGGGACGGCAGCGGCATACAAGGAGATATTTCCAATGTTGCATGGCGAGGGAAAATATCAGGAGCGATGTTGATGAACAGTTGCAGCCCAACACAGAGGACCGAGTGGATGGGCAGTAAAAAGCTCCAGGAAATGTCGAGTTTATTTTCTTTATTTTTTACACATCACAGCTTGACCACCTTACAGTGCTGTATCATTGTTTTGCTTTACTGTAAACGCTTGCATTTGTTCTGCTTTTATTAGAGTAAAGATATTTGGTCAAACTTGTGAATATTGTTGAGAATTCTTTTGTGAGGCATAATCTTTTGACTGCAACACTAAAGGAACATGGATTTGGGGTTGATGTGTCATTACACAGACACTTAAGTGTATTGTGTGCCTTTGTTTAAGTGCTGATAAATATATACTTTAACTTAATATTATACTTTAACTTGGTGTAATTGTTGTACTGATTGACTAAATACATTTTGAAACATGAGTTAAACATCTATTGCAGGTGACAGTGTTGTGGTGAAGACTTTTACTCTTGTGGGGTTTGTGCTGACAGTGAGAATGTGTTTAGTGTTTCAGGAATTGGTTTAAGCAACCGAGAGACTTTTATGTAACATGAGTGGAGGCTGTAGGAGCTCGTTGAACTATCTAGAACATTTTGGGAAGCTAACATCACATTGTGCAAGTTCAGTGGCCCATGCATGAAGCCGGAGAATAGCAGCAAACTTATGGTGTGCGAGAGCTATTCCTTTTGTTCTGGCAAAATGTTCCCTGGCTCTGAGCCTGAGCCGCTGATGCAGAACAAAACGCAGTCGCTATCTAGTCATGTGTAACTAGTACAGTGAGGAAGAATGCTAAATTGAGTGGACTTCACATGGCCACAAGAATAACCAAATGCAACAAGATTCTTATGTAAAAAATACACCCGTTTTATCAGCTGCAACAGGGAAGAGTGTCCCATCCCATCCTCCTATGAGGGGAAATATGTTTTGAGAATAAAAGCCCCGTTGTTTCTACACATTAATCCATTTCTAATCTGCAGTAGGATTTTGGGAGCTAGTGTCAATTATCATTTAGTACCTCTTGTGCATAAGGAGATAATAGGACACTTGAATTTCATTTCACAATGCATTTGTTACAAAGTTGGAAAATTTGTTTTAGAATTAAAAATAATAAAAATGAAAGTTACATTTTAACTGGTGCAGTTAGCGGTGGTGATTGGTTTAGATTAGTAATGCTACATGCTGCTTTTGGTTAGCTGAAACACCAGTAAAGTTTTTCTTGCTACATGACAAGTGCCTTGTTAAATAAAAGACCAAATTCAAAATGATCATGTCGTCCTTTTAATACAAACAATGAAAATTGACAAAAACAAAAATCTGTATCAATTTTAATCATTATTTGAATCCAGATTATAAATACATATCACATGATGATGCACTCACCCAAAATAAAATGTGAAACAAGGATAGCATTACATTTAAAAGATTTAAAAAATAAAAACAAATAAAAATAAATCTTAGAAAGGACAAGTAAAACCAAATCCCAGTGTTCTAAAAATAATACAAAATAAGGCAAAGCTGGAAGGCATAATAACTACACGATGACAAAAGCAACATAACAATAATAATAATAACAAATAACATTAACAACAATAATATAAAAGCTGCTCATTATATTTTCCCCAATTTGCTGTTAAATTGTAAGATGATGTCCAGATATTTCCTCTATGGCTGCTCGCTATATCTAGACTGGAAACTGGAAATTAGCTGTAAAAGAATATTGTGCAAAAAAAATAAAAATCAGACATAATACTGTATATGTTTCTGATATTATAACCATTCCTTTAGTTTGTAAAACAACATGTAAATTGGCTGTGATTCTTAATGATGTAATGCTCTATGAACATAAATCCCTTTTGAAAGGATCAAGCAATGTCATAGATGTAGCTAATACAATACCTATATCCACACTGACTCATCAACATGTACATTACTATCCCATTCTGATCGTACAGATTCTACAGTAGCACTATGCCAAACGAAATGATTATGCCATATATGGTTAATGAAATGATTGATAATCTCAACAAATCTAGCACGATAACGCTTAACTATTTAGGAACTTCTCTTACCACAGGTATCCCTCCTTAAATTCAGTGAATTTGTGCCGGACCATAAATGTTGCTAGAGCATCTGCTACCTGGTGACAGATGAGAGAAGTTGGAGTCAAAACAGCACAAACTGAGTCCGCGCCTACTGCACCAGCTGGACGTATTAACCCCCCACCAAAAAAAACAACAACAATCCAACAGCAGCTACATGCAGGAGTTCGCACTCACCAATGGTAAAATAAATAAATAAAAATTACATAATAAATTCCTCAAACCGAGATATTGGAATACGAAGAGACCATGTTTTTTTTCTACAGCCGACCAATAAAATGATTGTGAAACAGTGCAAACAGAGCAACGCTGTTTCACTACTGTTTATATTGTATTCCATTATTTCATTTGAAGAGGTTTTTTTCTTGCATTGGTGAGTGTGTGCTCCTCTTGCATCTAGAAGTTTGATTTAAAAAAAAAATCCTATTCTTTGTTCTCCATAAAAATTCGGACAGTAATATCTAAGTAAAATACATACAGCCACTGTATGTTCAGGTGAACAACACTTACTTTTTCAGGTGCGTCCTCATGAACAGCATGACCACACTGAGGGAGGACCTGCATCTGAAACTTCCCTGTGGACATATAGTGAGATTATGGACATGACTGATGGTTGTATAGTATTGCCTACAGTACATGATCAGTTAAACACAGGAAAAGGGAAGAAGAATGGGAACTATAAATACATTCTCAATTTGTGCTCCTCACCTTGCATCTGTCCGATTGTAAGGTCTTTGTCAAGCCTGTCCACTCCTACAGAGGGAGAAATGAGACATTAACGACTGGACAAGTCAGCAGTGTAAACGTGCAGTCAATGACATAATAGTTGGACACAAAAGCTTTTCATCAGTTATTCTTCAAAAAGTAGGAGCGGGACAGCTCTAAAATCCCCCACTGAGAGGATCTTAATACTGTAAGTTAGCACACAAACTTGGAAAGTTTTCAGCTATGTATGCCTATCTAAATGAACATAGTCCAATTGGTGGCCATATACATTTTTTGACCCCATCAAAGCTGCCCATACTTGCTCCATGCCTGAAAGATATAAATATTTTGTTTGTATAAAACGAATCCTAAACGATAATGTACATGTCAGAAAAATTGTGGTCATTTGAGAGATCTAACCTGCAAGCAGAAGTAGTTTTGGCACAGGGCAGGTGAGATAGAGAGCAGACAGGCCTCGAAACCAGCCATCCCAGTATTTTTCTGTCTTTGACAACTCCACTCGCCAGGTAAAGATGCTCTCCTTCTTCGTCTATGGAAATGTCAACCTTTAAATTTACTTTTCAATGCCCCTCCAACACACGCATACACTTTATATGAGAGAGAGAGAGACAGAGACAAAGAGAGACAGAAGCAATACCTCTTGGTCATCTTCCTTCATTCTTTTATTGTTGGATTCTTCTTCCGTTTCTTCTTCCTCTTCCTCTTCTATTATGCCTTCACCAATGCTATTAGAGACAGCTGGACTGCTGATGGGTTCCTCCCTTCTGTGAATGTCGGGACAGAGGAAAGTAACGTACGTACAGCTTGCATAGCGACACAGCATCTGATGTACAGACTAGAGACAGACCAGACGTACTTTTTCACCTGGCCTCCCATGGACACCCGTGCTGACTCTATGTTTCGGATCTGGCCGCTCTTCACACTGACGTTGGAAGGAAAACCTACGGTCACGCTGAAACTTTGGGTAAATTTCAAACAAGGAAACTGCAGTGTATTCTTGCTAATCCAAAAGATATATGGAATGGAGGCGGTTCGAAACTGTAAAATGGACAATCAAAATATATCCACTCCAAGCCAAAACGTGAAAAACGCATGCATCAGGGCTCCTTTTGGTTTTAGGAAACAATTCTTTAAAGACATTTCCAGGACATCAATCAAATTACAGAATTATATAATTTCATATTTACTCCAAGAGGAGCACTATTAGCAGTTGTTTGATAATGGTTTTACCTCCACTCAATGGCATTCTCCAGAGATTTAAACGTCTTTGGCCGACTCCTGAGGAAATTCTGCATGCTGTTCAAAGCATCCATAGCTGTACCTGATCACAATGACAGACAATAATTGTGAATAATGTACCCACTAATACAATAATCAGATAATTTACAATTATTTTATTTACATTTAGTTGACTTGTTTTAGTAATTTAAATGTAATAATTGACAATACTAACTTAATCATTTATATCATGGAACATTCTACAGTTGACAACAAAATATCATCAAATAATCAAATCTAATTCTGCCAACAAGTTATGTTACTAGCTCCACTCAGCATCTTCAAACTAAACACCACTGATGGATAATTCTCTGTTTCAACAAAGCACAAGCACTTACCCTCTACAACATCAATGACACAAAGGCCAAGTAGGGATGGTACATGATTGGCTGCGGCTGTGTGAACTGCGATGGCTCCACCCATGCTGTGTCCAATAATCATAATTGGAGGAGGGTTCTCTCCATAGAGTGCCTCCACCACTTTGCCAATATCCCTTATGGAAGAAAGGGCAAGGTAGTATTAACTTTCTCAAATTGGTATAATTTGGGTCAGTCCATCTGAATATGAACAACTCTCTTGCAAAGCCAGAAACAAGTAGACTGAGACTAATTGATGAGTCGTCCTCTGTACCCCGATCGCCTGAAAATCATCCTGGGTATTGTCACAATCCCGACTTCCACTTTTCCAATTCTTTGTGCAGTTGTGCCATCACATATTGAAAATGGGACAAACTCTGAGTAGGGAATGAGTCCTTACCCCAAGTGAAGGAGTTAAAGTATTTCGGGGTTTTGTTTGCGAGTGAGAGGACAATGGAGCGTGAGATGGGCCGGAGAATCGGAGCAGCGGGAGCGGTATTGCGCTCTCTTTACCGCACCGTTGTCACGAAAAGAGAGCTGAGCCAGAAGGCAAAGCGCTCGATCTATCGGTCAATCATTGTCCCTACTCTCACCTATGGCCATGAAGGTGGGTCATGGCCGAAAGAACGAGATTGCGGATGCAAGCGGCCGAGATGAGTTTTCTCAGGAAGGTGGCTGGCATCTCCCTTAGGGACAAGGTGAGAAGCTCAGTCCTCCGTGAGAGACTCGGAGTTGAGCCGCTGCTCCTTTGCGTCGAAAGGAGCCAGTTGAGGTGGTTCGGGCACCTCGTAAGGACGCCACCTGGTCGCCTCCCTAGGGAGGTTTTCCAGGCACGTCCAGCTGGGAGGAGACCACGGGGCAGACCGAGGACTAGGTGGAGGGATTATATCTCCACGCTGGCCTGGTAACGCCTTGGGAACCCCCAGTCAGAGCTGGTTCATGTAGCCAGGGAAAGGGAAGTTTGGGGGCCCCTGCTGGAGCTGCTACCTCCACGACCCGACTTCAGATAAGAGAGTGAAGATGATTTATATGGCTGCGAATGATTTGCGGGTGGAGATTTGATTGCTTTGTGAAACTTGATTATTGATTATTATTCAACTGTTTCAAATGTAAAAATGCACTAATAACCTGTCGTTT